>JAODVQ020292393.1:0-12454 GCA_025400075.2 Phenganax stokvisi
GGATGGGGTAGAACCGTCGCGAAACAAGCTTCATTATCGGACAAGCCTTGTAGGGCGGGAGAACCCAAAATCGCGTAGTTTGAGCTACAATGAAAATTCAGGTATCGTATTGGATAGGTAATTTCCTGATTTGACCAAGAGGGCGTGATATGGCAATCGCGGACACTGAAGCATTGAACTTTGAAAGCCGCCTTTCAGCTTTGGAAGAGCGGAGCAAGAGTAACGCAACGAAAGAAGATTTGGCGGAATTAAAGGCGGATCTACGAACGGACATGTACCAAATGAAAGCCGATTTAATCAAGTGGTTTATCGGCACGCAGATTGCGCTGGCTGCGCTGATTATCTATCTGTTGCAGTAACTGAACGTCGTCGGCTAACTTACGATATGAAGAAAATTCCAAGCCAGTCTCTCCAGAATCCTACTTTGCAGGCTCTCCACAAACTTGGAGGCTCCGGACGAAATCAGGAAATTCACGACAAGGTCGTTGAAATACTAGAGCTTTCCGAAGAAGAGATAGCCATTCCGCTCAAGACTGGCCAGAGCAAGCCAACCGATTTGGAGTACAAATTGGGATGGAATCGTACCTGGCTCAAACGTTACGGTCTCTTGGAAAACTCCCGCAAGGGCTTGTGGGCACTAACAGCGAGGGGCCGGGTGACAACCGAAGTCGACCCAAAGGAAGTCGATCGCGTAGTTAATGAGCAGATAAGGCAAGAGAAAGAATTACAAAAGAAGACTGCTCTTGACATTGAACTCAAGAAAGACGGAGTCGACATAGATGACGCACCTGGGGATGAGTCATGGCGCGACGAAGCATATTCCGAGCTGACGGACATGGATCCCTCAGCCTTTGAACGTCTCTGCCAAAGGGTTCTGCGTGAGAGCGGCTTTACCCAGGTCGAAGTTACTGGACGCAGTGGTGACGGGGGCATTGACGGAATCGGCATCATGCGAATTGGTGGTTTCTTGTCATTCAAGGTGCTGTTTCAATGCAAGCGCTGGCAAGGATCTGTAAGCGCATCAACGATCAGGGATTTCCGCGGCGCCATGACAGGACGTACGGACAAAGGGCTAATCGTCACAACCGGGGCCTTTACGTCCTCTGCGAAAGATGAAGCCACTCGAGACGGCGCTCCAGAAATTGATCTCGTCGACGGCGAACAACTCATCGACAAACTGAAGGAACTTTCGCTGGGAGTCAAGACTGAAGAGGTAGTGGTCGAAAAAGTCACTGTCGACCCAGACTTCTTCGCCAACATCTGACCCGCTCACTTCAACCGCCACGCTATCCCCGCCACCAGCAGCAGCGCCTCATCCGCCGCCTGCGCCACCCGCTGATTCGCCCGCCCCAGCATATCGCGATACAGCACGCCCAGCCGCGTCGGCGGCACAACGCCCATCCCCACCTCGTTGCTCACCACCAGCCAACTCGCCTCCGAAGCCGCGCACACCTCCAGCAAGCGCTCCACCTCGGCCAGCGCGGCCGCGTTCGCATCGCGCTGAGTCGCCGACTCCGGCAGCGCCAGCAAAACATTGCTCGTCAGCAGCGTGAGGCAATCCAGCAGCAGCGTATCATACGCGAAAGGATAGCCGGCGATGTGACGCGCGGTCTCTCGCGGCGCTTCCAGCGTATGCCAATCGGCCGGGCGCGCCGCGCGGTGTTCGGCGATCCGCCCCCGCATGTCGGCGTCCGTCGCCTCGGCCGTGGCCACGAAGAGCGCGCGCCCGCCTTGCCGCCGCGCCCAGGTTTCGGCGTAATGGCTCTTGCCGCTGCGCGCGCCGCCCAGCAAGAAGATCAGCCGCTTAGCCATAAAGCGCCGCCAGCGCCAGCAAGCTGAACAACTCGGTCAACTCGCAGACAGCGCCGTAAGTATCGCCGTTGAGCCCGCCGCCCAGACGCCGCGCCGCCCAAGCGCCGAAGCCAATCGTGAAGACACTGCAGCCGACCGCCAGCGCCGTCAGCTCGATTTGAGTGAGCAGGATGAGGACCCAAACGGCGGCTACGATGACCTGCCGTCTCCCCAGTCCGTCGCGGAAAGTCGCGGCCAGGCCGGTCTCGCTAAGGGCGGGAAAGGCATAGGCGGCCACGACCAGCGCCCAGCGCCCCAGCACCGGCGCTAGAATCAGCAAGTCGGCGGGAACAGCGCGTATGGCCAGCCACTTGCCCAGCAGCAGCAGGGTCGTACCGGACACCGCCCACATGCCCGCCCGCGGATCGCGCATGATGCAGCGGCGTTCCTCCGGCGCGACCGCCGCCAGCAGCCCATCGCAGCTGTCGCCGAAACCATCCAGATGCAAACCGCCGCTGATCAAGACCCAGACCAGCAAAATCACAAAGGCCCCGAGCTCGCGGTCGAAGGGCGACCAGGCGGCGACCCCAACCAGCAGCGCGCCGATGCACAAGCCGACCAGCGGGAACCAGGCCAAGGACCAGCCGCGCTTGCGCCCGCCTGGGTTGCCCAGCGGCAATATCGTCAGGAAGGAGAAAGCCGCGCGAATATCCGCCAGCATCAAAATGCCGCTTTCGCTGAGGTGGCGCAAGCGCTGCCGCCGCTGGCAACTTCTAGGACGCTCATTGACATTATTTCAAATACAATTGGCTTATGCGCTGAGTGTAATGAATACCTGGACGCGCGAAAAGTGACATCTGCGTTGGCGCGCGCCCCGGCGGCTGTTATACCCCTGCTCCGCGTCCACCAAGGGAGAGCGACCATGCCCCTGCTCATGGCCTTCATCCGCGGCATCAATGTCGGCGGGCACAAAAAGATCAAAATGGCCGACCTGCGCGATCTCTGCCTCGAACTGGGATTTCGCAATCCCCGCACACTCTTGCAAAGCGGCAATCTCGTCTTCGAGGCGGCGGAGGCGGACCCGACGGCGGTCGCCGCGCGCATCCAGGCGGGCATCCGCCGGCGTTTCGGCTTCGAGGCGCCGGCGCTGCTGCGGACGCCGGAAGCCTTCCGCGCGGCCCTGGCGGATCATCCCTTTAGCGCGGAACAACTCGAGCGCGGCAACCACGCCATGATCGTCTTCCTTTCCGGCGCGCCGGCTGAGCCTGCTGTCGCCGCCCTGCGCGAGAATAATCCGGGCCGCGAAGCGATTTCCGCCTCTGCCGATGCGCTCTACGTCTTCTATACCGACGGCGCCGCCCGCTCGAAACTGGATACCAAGCGTATCGAAAATGCGCTGGCAGTGGTGGCCAGCGCCCGCAACTGGAATACCTGCCAGCGCCTGCTCAAGCTGCTGACCGAGATGGAAGGCTAGGCCAGCCGGTCGACGTAGCGGCGGGCATTCTGCCGCAGCCGCCCCCAATCGCGGTCGGCCACAGCCTCATTGTTGATCAAGGACGAGCCGACCCCCAGGGCGAAGGCGCCATGATCAAGCCACTGGCCCATATTCTCCAGGCTGACGCCCCCGGTCGGCATCAAGCGCAAGTGCGGCAGCGGCGCCAGCACATCTTTGAAATAGCGCGGGCCCAAGTGGTTGGCGGGAAACACCTTGACCGCGCTCGCGCCCCACTCCCAGGCTTGCTGGATTTCGCTGGGCGTGAAAGCCCCAGGCATGAAAGGCAACCCGGCTCCATCGCAGGCGCTGTTGACCTCCCGCTTCCAGACCGGCGACACCACAAATTGCGCGCCAGCATCCGCCACCGCCCACACCTGTTCCGCTGTAATGACCGAACCGGCGCCGATGGCCGCCGAATCATCGACTAACTTCCGCATCTCGGCGATCGTGGCGCAGGCATCCGGATTGGTCAGCGTGAATTCGATGGCGCGGATACCGCCTTCAAGCAAGGCGTCGGTGATGAATTTGGCGGTCGAGAGATCGTCCAGGCGGACGATGGCGACTATTTTGTGCTTCGCGATAATGTCCAGAACGGTAGTCATGGTTGCCGTTGCGGCGCCGGCCCAGTATAGCGGATCCGCGGCTGGATAGTCTGCTTGGCGCAATATTGCTTGATGGCGTGGCCAATCCAGCCAATGATGCGGCCCAAAGCAAATATACCAAGCGTACTGCCGGGCGGCAATTCAAAGTGCCGGCGGAATACCGCCAACGCGAACTCCACCTTGGGGTGCTCCCCGCGCAATTCCTGAACCGCCTCCTCGATGGACCGCCCCAGAACGATAGCCGGCGAACCCGGATACTCGTCGTAAAGCGCGTCGAGCAATATCCGCGCTCGTGGATCCCCCGCCGGATACAATGGATTGTTAAAGCCCGGCGCCGGGATGGATTCGCTGCGGCGCAACCGCGAACTAATGACCTCAACCGCTTGATCCGGCGCCTTGACTTCGTCGAGGAAAACCTCGACCGCTTCCGTGTAGCCGCCTTGCTCAGGGCCCGACAGCGCGGTAATGGCGGTGTTGATGACCGAGTAGGGCGTCGTGCCCAGCGCTGCCGCGACCCGCGCCGCAAATGTCGCCAACTTGACCTGGTGATCGGCGCAGATGATCAGCGCCATATCGAAAAAGCGAATGCTGCGCTCGTCCCGGGGCTGCCAGCCGCGCTGCAGCATTTCCGCCAGGCTGATGTCCTCGGGAACATCCCCCGCCGCCAGCGACGTCAGCAAACGCAAGATGCGCGCGCCGCTGAGCGCAATCGAATCTTGGCGCAGATCAAAGGCGATCGGGTCATCCTCCATCGCAATCGGCAAGATGATCTGAAATGAGGGCAGCGAAAATAAATTGTCGCGGTCAATAGCCAGATCCCGCAGCTTCTGGCGGTATTTCCCAGCCGACGGATGCCGCCGAAAATCAAAGAGGGCGCGCGCGTTGGCGGCCTCTTGAGTCCAAACCAGCGAAGCCAACTCTTCCGCGCTCAGCATGACGGCGACTTCTTCAATCGGCATGCCGCAATAATAAAGATGCCCGTCCTCAATCAGGCTGATTCCAGTCTCAAGCGCCGGCGCCGCCCACTGCAAAACATCCTCCGCCGGCGGGTCAAAACTTACCCGCACCTGCCGGCGTACCAGCAGCCGCGTCACATCATCCCGCGAATAAAGGCGATGACGCTGGCCCTCCTGCGAAGCCTGCGACCGAATCAACCCGCGACTGACGTAAGCGTAGATGGTTCCTACCTTGACACCCAACTCCTCCGCTGCTTCACGGGCCGTCAAAAAACCGTCTTCAACCATGTAACCACGCGCTCGCGTATCTATATCTATTTATAATGACGATCATATCAGTATTGTGCTAGGGAAACAGTTGTAGATTCAGATAAAACCTGCGGCCTGCGCTTGTCTTATCGTAGCAAAACTAGCAAAAACTCAAGGCAAGCCTTCCAAAATCTGCATATCCAAGCAATTGTAATGCGTGAAAAGATTTTTGCAAACGCAATTTCGCGAATCCCTCAGCCCCCCTCAAAAAACTGCTCGGGGTCAAAGCCCTCCGGCAAGTCATCAAGCCCGATGCCCCCTGCAATCGACGGCAAGGCGATCGCCGCGGCCGCCCCTTCGGCGCCTTGCCCCTGCCCAGCGGGCGACGGCCTGTAGCCGACCGGCTCAGCGCCGCGCAGTTGCCGCCGGCGAATCTTCTGCAACCACTCCAGCGTCGCCCCGGCAATCGCCCCCAATCCCATAAACAGCGCGCCGGCATTAAAGAGGAAACCCACCACCGGCAGCGAGGCGAAAAACGCCAGCAGCCCCACCCCGATAAGCACACTCAGCCGCGGACTGCGCCGCGCTTGATCGGGCCCCAAAGCCACCTGCAAGACCAAACGACCCACCCCCAAACCGACCACCGCGCGCGCCATGAAAATCGCGGTGAAATAGAAAATCCCAATAAGGCCAATGTCGAACAACGCCAGAAATGCCCCCGCCACCAGCGCCACCCCGTCCAAATGCAGCGCCAGCGGCAACAGTATCACGATGGTCGTGACGATTAGCAGAATGAGCGCCACCGGGAACGAAATGATGAAAAGCAGCATGCCGATGACAAAACTGCGCGCCGGCCGACCCCGCAGATGAGACAGCGGACGCTGAAACTGCCCTTTGGAAAGCGCCAAACCCAGCAAGCCAGCGCTTAACAGCACCGTCAGCTCGCGCCTGAATCGGTCGTAGAAAATCGACGCCAAGCCCTGCTGCGGCAAGTCGGGAATCAAAACGGGACTTGTCGAATGATACTCGATTTGGCCGTCTACGCGGCCCTCAATGCTAGCCTCCGCAGGACCAAAATACTCCAGGCCTCCGCGGATGCGCCCCGTCGCCGTGACCCTGAAGCCGGGCGCCGCCGCCGCGAATTCGATATCCAGCGGCAGCAGCAAAGTTTCCAGATCGGCCGCATCAGTTTCCGGGTTGCCAACCGTCGCGTATACATCGCCATCAACCTGATTGCTGAGCGCGAAAGCCGAGCCCCAATAGCTGAATTCGTCATCGACCTGTCCCTTGATCAGCGCTTGATAGCCCAAGCCGATGACCGGACCCGCGATCCGCGTATGCTCCGCGAAGGCAGCCGACAGCGCCGCAAATATCACCTGGCCCGCTACCGGACGATCCGCCGCGGCGGGCGCGTCAAGATGCATCATCAGACCGACATAATGCAGATCCCCCTGGATGACGCCGCTATGCTCCAGCGTCAAACCGGCCAAGTACACATTTTTGCCGATTTCCCCGCTGATGGTCGCCCGCAAACCGATACCGATCAGATTGCCCTCGATCCGGCCGGCGATGCTCAGGTTTTGGCAGAACACGAAAAGCGTGCCTTTCACGACCACGTCGGCGGGAATCGTGCAAGCTTCGCCCTGCCGAAATTCGCGCGCGAATACGACACCCGTCGTAAGCAGCCCCATTAGGGTCGCGAAAAACGTCAGGCGCAGCGCTTTCAGCATCATAATCGGTCCCAACCCGGTCAACGTCATGCTCATTATAGCCGAGTTGGGCGAAACTTCTCGCTCAGTCGGACGGCCCGCCCGGTGCCAGGGACGGGTCAAAGTCAGGGTGCATCGGCGTCCAGATCGGATAGAGTCGGCGGTGGTCCGGCCAATCATAGCGCGGGCGCAGCGCCACAATCCGCCCGCCGGTGATGCTGATGTATATCCAGCCCTCCGGGCTTACAGCGACGGCCAAAGGCTGCTGCGGATAAATGCCGAACCCCAACTCGCTCAGGTGAATCAGTTCTTGCCAAAACAGCGCCTGACCGCGAAAAGGGTAATAAGCCTGCCGACCGCTCTCGTAAGCGAAAGGGAAAATGACAGTTGAGCCCAGCGGCTCGTCATCGTCGTCAAAGCTGATCATGATGACCTTGTAGCCCACAAAGTCGACCTGGCTGGGCTCGCCGCTTAGAACGACAATCAAGGTATCTTCCGTGCCGGGCAGCAGATCCTGAGAATAGGCCGCCAGGCTGGTCGGAACCGCCCCCGTGCCGAAGCGCATCGCCGGCGCGATCCCCTCGCCACAGCCGCGACCGACGCCAGCATCAATATTTGCCGTCCCAGCCCCCAGGCAATAGGGAAAACCGTACCAGCCCCCCGCTTCCAAACGATTGAGCTCGTCCAGCGCATTCCGCTCCTCTTGCGGCGGCGCGCTGTCCAGCGTCCACAGCCGGCCGCGATACCACGCGACATCGGCCGGGTTGCGGAAGCCGGCCGCGAATACACGCCGCTCGCTCCCGTCCAAGTTCATGCTCAGAATCGCGCCTCGCTCCCCATCCGCGAATTCGCAATTGCTGCACGGCGCGCCAACCGCCACATAGAGCCGCTCGTCCCCGCCCACAGCCAGGCCCGCAACCGGGAATCCAGTACCGGTCGGCAGGTCATCCACCAGCGTCCTGACCTCGCCATTTGGGGAAATCCGATAGATATGCGCTCCGCCAGCGACGTATAAGTCGCCCTCGTGCAAAGCCAGGCCGTTGGGCCGGGTCAAACCCTCGGCGAAAACCTGCATGTCGTCCGGCAGGGTATCGCCGTCCGAATCGCGTATGGCCATCACCCGGCCGCTCAAGGGACCTGTGGCGTAAAGCGTGCCATCGGGCCCCGCCTCCAGCGCGGTAAAGGACAGCGGCTCCAACTGCGGATCATGCACGACATCTTCCGGGCACCACCGGCGCGTATCGGTATATAGCTCGCCACGGATGACAGTCGGTCGTTCATCGCATAAAGGCAAGTCAGGCTGCGCCATGCTCGACAGCGCCGCCCCCAGCGTCAGACAAAGCGCCAGCGCGCCCCGCCAGCGCTTTAGTAACGCAGTGACAGGCATGTCAAGCCGCCATCCATCTTGACGAACTCGCTCATATCCAAAGCGACGACCCGGCCCCAATGCCGCTCGGCCGCGTCCAGCGCCCGCGGGCAACCGGCGGCCACGAAAAGCGTATCGTTGAGCGGCAGCACATCAGCCGCGTGGCCCTCTTCCGGCGGCAGCGTGATGATTTCCGCCCAGGACAAATCGAACTCCGTCTTCAAAGCCGGGTCGCGGATCAAGACGCCCGGCGCCAACTCGGTCAGCCCGCTCTTCAAATGCAATACGCCGCTGAACGGCACAGCGTCTACGCGCAGATCCCCTTGCAACCTGCGCAACGCCTCGCGCAAGGCGCGATAGCCAGCCCGATTACTCCGCTCGGAAATGCCCACCAGGACGCGGTCGCTGCAGAAGAGCACATCGCCGCCGTCAATGCGGGCATCCGCCGGCGCCTCGACAATGCGCAGACCGCTCAAGTGCCGCTTCAGCGATTCCCCTTCGCCTTGCCGCGAGGGCGCGCCCGACCGGCAGTGAAAGCCCAGACCGCGGTAGATAACGAAGGCGTCTTCCACGAAATGCCCATCCGGAAAGCGCTCGTCGGCCGGCAGCACCGTGACCGCCAGCCCGCAATCGCGCAGCGCCTGAACGTAAGCATCGTACTGCTCCAGCGCCCGGGCGTAATCGGGCGCTCCCAGATGCGCCGAGGCCGTCACCCCCTCAGCGAAGTTGACCGCGGGCAGCCGCATCAACGCGCGCGTAAATCTCGGCAGCAGATGGGTCATACTTTGGATATGCCTTTCATTGCGGACAATCCTAGTGTAGCGGAAATGCGACGCCCGGATATGGCGAGACACCGCAATCCCGCCTCCTGGTGGCGTGCGTACGGGCGCCCCTGTCCCAATAACTTACCTGCGTACGGGCGACCCGTCGGGTCGCCCGTACCCAACACTACTCGGCGCCCTCTGTGTCCTCAGTAGAACAAAGTAAATTTTGCAACAAGTCGCCCGTCAAGCCCCAGCCCCGAATACGCTGCGTTTAAGCCCCCTCAGGCTCATTTTGGGGGAAGGGGCCGGGCGCGGGGGTGGAATCGGCCGGCCAGCCGCAATTATCGGACAAGCCTTGTAGGGGCGAGCCTTGACTCGCCCACCCGGATACACCTTGGGCTTTTATATTTTCTGTGAGCCAAGTAGTGACTTGCGCGCGGCTAAGACGAATTACTCTGCGCCAAACTCGGCAAGCATTGCAACTCTTTAACATTTGCTGCGCCCTTGCCCGACCAATGTCGCTACCTCGTCCATTGAACCCAGCCGCGACAGCCACTATCATCAGCGGATACTCTGAACCCGCCCGCGCGAAAGGCTCTTGTCGTGCTCAAGCCGCTCAATCTCAACGCAGACGCGCCCTGGAAAAAACGCTTCCGCGCGCCCGCGCTCGCCTGGTCCGTCCGCGCCACGCGCAAGCCGCGGCGCGGCCTCGTCGCCAGCAACAAGGACGGCGTCTACCAACTCTACGCCTGGGAC
The DNA here is from genome assembly GCA_025400075.2 of Phenganax stokvisi. Taxonomy (NCBI): domain Eukaryota; kingdom Metazoa; phylum Cnidaria; class Anthozoa; order Malacalcyonacea; family Clavulariidae; genus Phenganax; species Phenganax stokvisi. Next base: position 9,689 of record JAODVQ020292393.1, read on the forward strand.
GCCACAACCGACGACCTGCGCCAGCTCACCGATGAAGCCGCCGGCGTCGCCCATGGCGCCATCTCCGCTGATGGCGAGCGCGTCTACTACCTGCGCGATAAGGGCGGCGACGAGATCGGACACTATGTCAGCCTGCCCTTCACCGGCGGCGCCGCCCAAGACATCAGTCCCGACTTGCCCGACTACGCCTCGCACAGCATCAGCGAGAGCCACGCCGGCAACGCGCTCGCCTTCATGGCGGTCGACGATGCCGGCTTCCACGCCTGCGTCTATGCGGCGGGTCAGCTAGAACAACCGCGCTTCGCCCATACCAAGCGGGCGCTCTCCTTCGGCCCTTATCTGTCACAAGCAGCCGAAATCGCCGTCATCGCCTCGACCGAAAAGACCGGCGTGGCCGAATACGCCCTCGAAGCCTACGATGTCAAGAGCGGCGCGCTGATCGCCGAGCTCTGGGACGGCGCGGGCAGCGGAACCGATATCGGCGGCTTTTCGCCGCTGCCGGGCGATCTGCGCTTGGCCGGCTCGTCCAGCGCCAGCGGCTACCACCGTCCTTTTATCTGGAATCCTCAAACCGGCGAACGCCAGGATATCGCCTCCGAGCAATTCAGCGGCGATGTCAAGGTCTGGCATTGGTCGCCGGACGCTCAGCGACTGCTGCTGCGCCAAGTCCATCATGCCCGGCATACGCTCTACGTCTACGACTTGTCCGAACAACGCGCCCGCAAGCTCGATACGCCGCCCGGTGTATTTTCCCCCGGCAGCGGCTTCCTCGAAGATGGCAGACTGCAAGTGCATCTCACTGACTCAACCGCGCCGACGCGCCTGCTCGAACTGGATGCCAATAGCGGCCAAGTCTTGCGCAAGGTCATCGACCTCGGGGTCAATGTGCCGGCCGGCAGTCCCTGGCGCTCGGTCACCTGCCAATCCAGCGGCGGCGCGCAGATCCAAGCCTGGCTGGCGACCCCGCCCGGCGACGGTCCCTTCCCCACCATCGTGCATACGCATGGCGGGCCCACCACCGTGCAGACCAACACCTGGAGGCCCGACGCCCAAGCCTGGCTCGATCACGGCTTCGCCTTCTTCAGCCTCAACTATCGCGGCTCGACCACCTTCGGTTATGACTTCCAGCACGCCATCGACGGCAACCTGGGCGATCTGGAGGTGGACGACATCGCCGCCGGCGTCGACTGGCTGCTGGCCAACGGCATCGCCCAGCCCGGCGCGCTGCTCAAAACCGGCACGTCTTACGGCGGCTACCTGACGCTGCAATCGCTGGGGCGGCGGCCGCAGCTCTTCGCCGGCGGCATGGCCATCGTCGCCATCGCCGACTGGACGCTGATGTACGAGGACCAGGCCGGCACCCTGCGCGGCTACCAGCGCAGCATGTTCGGCGGCGCGCCCGACGAGAAACCGGAAGCCCACCGCAAGGCATCGCCCATCTCCTACGCCGCCGACATCCAAGCGCCCATCCTGGTGCTGCAAGGCGAAAACGACACCCGCTGTCCCGCCCGCCAGATGCGAGTGTATGAGGAGCGGCTGAAGGAGCTGGGCAAGTCCATCGAGATCTACTGGTTCGACGCCGGCCACGGCTCGCTGGCCATCGAGGAGCAGATTCACCATCAAGAGCTGATGCTGAAATTCGCATACCGTCAGATCAACAATTCTGTAAAGGCGTATCGCTGACACGCCCGCCGGAGCTCAAAGAAATGAACCCCTCCCCCGCCCAGCCCTTCGCGCCCATCCGCGGCGTCATGACTGTGCCCCTCGCCGCCATCGGCGACGAGCGCGGCCGCTTCATGGAGACCTTCCGCGCCGAGTGGTTCCCCCAAGCCGACTGGCAGCGCCTGCAAAGCAACCGCAGCGACAGCCGCGCCGGCGTCTTGCGCGGCTTGCATTATCACTTCAAACAAGTCGATTACTGGTGCGCCGTCAACGGCAGCATCCGCGTCGGCTTGGTCGATCTGCGCCGCTCTTCGCCCACCTACCTGGCCTCCGCCGCCATCGACATCGGCGGCGACAACATGCTCGGTCTCTTCATTCCCGAAGGCGTGGCGCACGGCTTCGCGGCCCTGACCGACTGCACGCTGATTTACATCGTCAACAACTACTATGACGGCGGCGCCGACGAATTCGGCATCGCCTGGAACGACCCCCAAGCCAATATCGACTGGGGACTCGCTGACCCCGCGCTCTCCCAACGCGACCGGAATAATCCCCTAATCGCCGACATCCCGCCCGCCGCCCAACCGCCATTCGCACCGTAAACAGCGGCCAGCCTCGGCTCGCCCACGACTAACCACAAACCCCGCCTGATGCGCGACCATATAGTCGCCCATCCGACCTCGTATCCAGCTACAATCGTCCTATGACCAGTCGCGCCCATAACCCGATGCCTTCCCAAGCCTGTAATTTCGGACATAAAACCTGGCGCTTTGTCCGAAAAACTATTTGCGTCGGACAAAAAACGGACAAAAACTCCCCGCATGGGGGGGTACCCCCCACCAAAAACTCAACTGTATACATACTGTATCTATATGGTTTAGAAATTTAACAGGTTTTAAGAGGCTTTTAAGAGGTTTTGCAGGACAAAATAGGCGCTTTCCATGGCCTTTCGAGGCATTACAGAGGTTTTACGAGGTTTTGCGGTCTCGCGGCCCACAATCGGCTCTGCCCGCCTTCCGATAACCGAAGCGACCGAGGACAACAGAAGGAATCGAAAGCAAGTCATTGAAAAATCTTCCCGCGAAATCGAATCGACAAAATCAT
>JAODVQ020292498.1:0-12449 GCA_025400075.2 Phenganax stokvisi
TTCTTGGGCACAAAGATAAAGATATAAATATCTTCATCTTTATGATATTAATATTAGTTTGAGCATATACCATGTATGCTTATTATTGCAATAATAAATATACGCAGTGTATCCTCAAATCAATATTGATATTTTTGCTTTCACCATGCAAAGCTACGTCAATACGTTTGCACCCACATGATCTTCAGTGCAATTTTTTGATTTTTTAATGTCCTGCACTGATTGCATGTCAGTATTTTCAGAGACAGGAGACAAGACTTCATCATTTGCCACCTCCACTGAGGAACTGTGTTCTTTTGTTAAAATATAACCAGTAAATTCAGCTGCATCTCCGATTTCTGACTCTTGGTCGTCCGCCATAATGAAACGATGGCCTTTGTGTATACGTTACCATGGTAACCTGTAACTTTAACCTTGAGTTCAATACATTGACTCAAGATGAAGTAACTAAGCATTTACCTGACCACGTCTAAGGTAGGCTCAACTAATGCTTCCACGCTTAAGCAATTACATAAATTTCTTTCTTACGACACTCGTGGACTCTCATCACTCTCATGTCAAAAATAAACATTTGCATTTGAAAGAGAGCTGATCATTATTATTATTAATAATTATTGAAATAAATCTTGATGTTTTATGTTCATGGCTTCACAACATATCTCTCCAATGAAACTATTTATATGTATTCTCTGGAATCTATGTTCATCGATCGCGATAGTTTTCTCAAACAAATGGATTTATACGAACTATAATTTTCCAAATGTGACTCTGACTTGTTTACATTTTCTAATGACATATTTTGGACTGCAAGTTTGTATATTCTTCAATATCTTTAAACCAAAAAGTATACCATTGCGTGAAATGATACCATTATGTCTCAGTTTCTGTGGATTTGTGGTTTTTACGAATCTAAGCTTGCAAAATAATACAGTGGGGACATACCAAGTTGCTAAAGTTATGACTACTCCAGCTATACTATTTATTCACACTGTGTTCTATGGCAGAAAATACTCTACGAAGATTGTTTTAACTGTAGTAAGTTCAAGTTTTCGCTTTAATTTTAGATACAATGACTTTTCCTCTAAGATTTTTAAAGTTTGTTCTATAACATCTTACATGTGGCTGATTAAAACTTGTACTGGTTACTGGTGCTCTTTTAATAATTGTTTTGCAAATGCAGGACAACCTGCTATGTTTGAGCGAGAATTGAATAAAGTTTGTCACTCCATAACCATAATTTTGCATGCATATTTATTTATAGTTTCCAATAATCTTGGGCGTATTTCTAAATTCGTGGTATGATGTAAGATTCAACGTTCTCGGGACAATCTATGCGTTATCAGGAGTTATAGTAACAGCCTTGTATCAAGTGGTATGTACCTCTAGCTCTACATTATAAAAGTTGACTGATTTCAAGAAATATGTCAAGTTTATATATATAAAGTAAATAATGATCGCAAAGTTTTATCAACCATAGTACTTTTGTATTTTAGTTGGTAGGTAGCAAGCAGCAAGAACATCAATTATCGTCAATGCAACTTTTATATTACCAGGTAAAACAAAATTGTACCATGCTTTGAAGCTCTTGAAATTTTGTAAAGTTTATTGTTTTTAATTTTTTAGGCTCCATTATCAGCTTTAGTGCTAGCATTTGTATTTCCTATATGTGAACCACCACTTCAAACTGGTGGATTATTGAGCTATTGGCCACCACAAGTCATAGTAAGTTATGTTTATTACATAACATATTTTTATACAGCTACAATTAAATTATGCATAACAGCTTCAAGTCTGATTTTATTCAATAATCTGATTTTATTCAATAGTCTGATTTTATTCAATAGTTGTTTAATTTTAGGGTTTTGTTATTTTATCTGGAGTTCTTGCATTTTCTGTCAATTTATCAATATATTGGATCATAGGAAACACATCACCTGTGACATATCCTTTTCAATTGTACTTTGATAGTAGTATGAATACTCATTCCTTACTATATATTACATAGCTTCTGACTCATATAATATATCTCCTTGACTTATCCTAGATATAATATGGTTGGTCATTTAAAGTTTTGTATCACTTTAACCGGTGGGGTTCTATTATTCCATGATCCTGTATCAGCAAATCAAATGATAGGTGTCACACTAACACTGCTTGGTATAATATGTTACACTCATTTCAAAGTACAGGAACAAAGCAAAGCTAAGAGCAAAATGGGAAAACCTATTTGATCAATACAATTATTGTGAATACTAAATTTGGAAGTTTTAAATTCCTTCTGGGTGTCTTCACTTATAATTTGTTTTGAAACAATATGCTTGCATCAGCATATCTTACTATAGACAAAGAGAAAAAGCATTGTGCATCATGATTCATGAAGACACAGCATTACATTTGTGTTTCACTGCTTAGACCAATCAGTGGCTTTAGCATCCATTAGGGATCAGTATTTTCTACATGAAGCCTGATAGGGTTACCTGTGCTTTCGTCCATTCTCACAATCAAAACGAAAAAACACCCATGGCATTTTAATCCTCCGCACCCCTACCGGGCTGGGCGGAGTAATTAGGAAGGTAGGTAGTTGGAAAAGTGGACAAATGAAAGGGTCTATAATACATTAAATGTTTCCTGCTCAAGGAATGAAAGATCCCATAGTCAGTGAAGTCGATAAAGTCCGGGTAGTCTGTGCTGCGGGAAGTTGGCGAAGTCAGTAAAAAATCAATTACGTTGAAAAATTTTGTTTGGGACTGCTGAATTAGTGCCTTACTTGAATAGAATTGTAATGATTATATTGCTACGAAGTATCCATTGAATCACGGTCATAAATTCCGTGCAGTTTAATAGTACTTCTAAGAATGGAAAATTTAACTCCAAGTCGAAATTTTGAAGTACTCTCGCAATTTTGGTACAGTTCTTCCGCCTAAAACTTACACACGCTTAATTAGAAGGGTTAGGTGCAGTATGAGAGTTCTAATATGTTCTAAAAATTTTTCGTGTGGCAGTTGTAATTCTCACGACTCCGACGCTGAATATAATTGATATAGTCACCTTAAACAATGTGAGTCGATCGGAATATGAGCATTTTATTGATCCGTAAAGGAACATTATCTATATCAGTATTGTTCATTACAAGATCAATCTCAGATCTTTTGTCTATAACATTTCCTACACAAGTGAAGTGTACAGTCAGAGTCGTAAATCAGAGTCAGTCTGACACTCCTAGGTAGGGATTTAGAGCAGAATTCACTACGTTACCATCATGGATAATACTATCAGGAGCTTAGCGCTGCTTTTTGGGATATTGTTATCAACGACATTTACGCAAGGTAAGAAATTGTTAAATTACATTCGTAGCTAAATTTTGAGGTTAATCCAATAAAGATACAATATGGAGAATTTCTCATCAAGGTAGAAAAGTTTGTACATTCCGAATACTAAATTCATAAATAATTGAGTTTTTAATTAAAAAAACATTTATTAATTTGAAATTGTTGCTTCGTATATATTTCATCGGCGAGTAAAATAATGTGGTGTTAGATAGAATGTCTAGTTTCAATACGTTGAAATCTGGAGTTCGACAAATCGCTGATGCATAGCGACTTTTTTAAACATACCGACAAAAAAAATATACATCGGTTCGACAAAAAAGTAATATGTCAAAGAATTTGAACTTTTTAAAACTAATTTAAACTAGCAACAATATTATCAATATGTGAATACTTTTGTCATATATAACGGATGAATAAATGCTTTATCATTTTTCTCGAATACACAAGCTTTTGGCACTGCAGTCTTAAACAGCTTTCTCATTTAACTACTAAACATGGACTATAAAATAAAAAGTTAGCAATTAAACGCTTCGCTGAGAATGATATTGATCTAACATTTGAGAATTGTTTCCGCTTGTACTTTTCATTTAAAGAAAGACTAATAATATCTCCGACGATATATAATACATTCATGATCATACCTTCACAGGGCTCACGGAGTGTGGATGGATATTTCGTGATAAGCTTCTTGATCCGTCGTTATCCCAATTTGATGCTAGTTACACCCTTACAACTGTTCCAATTGTCAACACAGGCAGGGCATGGTGTATTCCAGTGAAGAACCATTCCCTCACTGTGAACCTAGGTAAGCATACAGGCGTCACGTTTCGTAGAGAGATGGTTGAACGAGCTAAAGCTCTTTTCACTTGTGCACGGTTCATTAATATGTGGTTTGGAGACTTGTTTTAAACACGTTTGTTTGTATAATTCGGCTGCAGATCTCAAAAAGTGCGCGAAGTTTGTAAGAAAATGAGTGCTGTTACTGATTATCTGAAAATGGTTTTTCGGATCAATATATTGATAAGTAAAGTCTGAGAAAAAATTGGACGATTGGGCAGTCAACTAAATATTTCGAAAAATTTCGTGAAAGGCACGGGGAAACGCTATGCTATAACATGGGGATCGTGTGCCCACCTTTTCGGCACACCATAATAGTAATACTTTGCACCGATAAAACGTCTTAGAAGTGACCAAATTTGCACCAACCTATTCTCTCTGTCTTCAGGCAGTGTCACGAATGTCACCAAACTAGCCGTCCAGGGTCAGAACGCCACAGAAAATTACGTCACGTCTTATGAAGTTGATCACAGTGAGGATGGCATCGTATTCACAAACATCAAGAACGGACTCAAACCACAAGTACAACTTTCATTTTCTTTCACTCCAAATTTTCTTCAGTAAAAGAGAGCCGGATCACTTAATTGTCGTATTTTAGCTTTGATAAAGTCAAGAATCTTCTTGGTTCAGGATAATTATGTTTCTCGTCTGTACCATTTCATCCTATAGTCACAAAAAAAAAAAAAACAGTGAGGAAAACAATGATTTTCTCATTATAAAGTAACATATAATTTATTGACAAACTTATCTAGAACCTCACAGAGAGCTTTCCTGTTACAAAAATGTATAGATTCCTGGCATATTTAGATGCAGCGAAGTTACACTGCGTGCAACTCAAGGAAACAGCGCGTTTCTTTCTCCCTCTTTCAACCAACAAAGCAACACCTCTAGCGCTGTTGACCTTCTACTATACCAGACAATTTTGCTGTCCGGACCTTCTAAATAACTTTGCACCTTGCATTTCATTTCAGTGTTCTGCAAAAGAATTTTTCGGAGCATTTCCCGGCATGTCGACTGGCTCTGATACTGCAGAAAGTAATCTCACAATATCTTTCAAAGCACAATATGTTCGTATCCGACCACAAGAATCAGTAGGCGCTCTTTGCACGAGAATAGATATCTATGGTTGCCAGTCAGGTACAACAACTGACTATATTTATGCTTGGATTGATCAACTAGTCTATGCTGTCCTTCCTAGAGTCATCCATTCTTAATAATATATCGTTTGTTTATTAATTTCAGACGATGGTTTCACGAACTGGGGACAATGGAGTGGGTGTACTTTCACGACAGGAACACGTACACGTTGCTCACGCTCACGAACACGTTCTTGTGAAAACAGACGCGAAGGTTGCAAAGGAACACGAAACGAAACAGAAGCGTGCGAACGGTGCCCTGGAGGTAGAAGAAATCTTGGAGATTTTTCAAACGCTCTTTTTTCTTCCACTAATAAATATCTAGAGAAATTTCTCAGTAATTCTTCCAAAAATGAAAGTCAGTGAAGAGATGGTTCAGAAACTCGGCAAACATGAAAATTCCCAAAAGGAAACTCCATTTTTTTTTTCATTTTAGATTGTGGTGAATTGGGAATCATTGACGATAATCGTTCAATTAATGATACCGCGTTCCTGGCATCTTCATTTAAGCCTGGGTTCGAACCATATCGAGCGAGACTGAATGGCTTTAACGCGTGGTGTGCAAGTGTGACAGACCAGAACCAATATCTTGAAATTGACTTTGGTGAGTAAAGGATGGATTGGACTCTGTCAAGAAACAGTGAAAACCCATATGAGAGATAAAATGAGGAACAGGATCTACACAACGGTTGTTCACGCATTTGTTTTCGTCACACACAAGACTACCACACGTACAAGGACAAACGGCAATTTTCGGCGCATCTGCAAATTGACCACTATTTGCTATCATAGCCAGAATATAAAACTGAACTTTATCTTTTTAAGGCGGTGAGACGGAAGTGAACGAAATAAAGATACAAGGCTTACAAAATGGAAATAGATCAGCCTGGGTGACGCAGTTCTTCTTGGATTACCGCAGATCAGATGGTTCACTCTGGCAAGATTACAGAGAAAACAATTCCGTCAGAGTAAGTTGCCTTCTCCTTCAACAAATCCAATCTTCTCTCACAAATGAAATTTTTTCAACAATAACAGCTTCTCCCTGGAGGGAAAATTGTCAAATGACAACTTTAAGACAATGTTGTTAAGATAAAATGTCAAAGAAAGTTGTTCAAGCCAAATTGCCAAAGAAAACTTGCATGCAAATGTAATAGGAAGTGCTGAATGGCAACTCATCACAGTAAATAGTACATGTGATTTCTCCTTAGATTTATGAAGGCAACACGAATGGTTCAATGGTCAGGTCTTACGTCTTAGCTGACACACCAAGTGCTCGTTTCATAAGATTTTATCCGCTGCAATGGAACAACATGATTTGTATGCGTGTTTCAGTGTCTGGATGTCGAGGTAACACTTGATACGATAATAAATGTACATCAGAAGAGAATAGTTCATAATCTATCAATGTTTAAATCACTCTTTCAGTTCCTCCACCTCCCTTCCCCGCTGCCGCAGAGCCTGAAGACGAAGTCGATGAAGCGTTCTGTAAGTAACAATTTCAGAATCTTATATGTGTTTGTGAACTAAAACAGCGACCAACCATTTGAAGCTTAAGTACATTTGCCCTTATGGAAAATGAGGTATACTAGCCAATAAGTATGTTTGTCCTTGTATTTTAGTTGCAGTATATTATAGCTTAGAATGATATCACTTCTATTTTTCTTTATCAAGGGGTTTTGCTCTGGATTCTATTTGGCTTACTTCTCTTGTTATTATTGCTTGGATTATTATATTTGTGTTGTCGTTTCTGTCCTTGCTGTGCTTGTTGTGGATGTTTGCCTTGTGTCAAGTAAGTAGCCAATGTATATACTATTAACAGAAAATATACAATTAACTACGAGTTATCAAACTATCGGAGTCAAACTGAAGCCTACTAAAACAGTCTTCTTTAATCTTAACTAGACTACAAAAAAAAGACCTAAGGAAAGCTTTAAAATCTTATTCAGGTTTCTGAACTGTGAATAATGTAACGTTTTAGAAAACGCTCAAAGACCACAGATGAAGCGATGATGACTGAACTGACGTCAGACGAGATAGATGCCCCCAGAGTACAGTACGCCAGCGGAGGGACTCAGACCGAGGCACTGGCACCAGCTCTGCCAGAGACTGAAACGCAGACTGTCGCTATCCACTTAGACGGAGACGACAGCCGCACAGGTGCTGCGTTCCAACGAAGTGCCGCAGGAGGAATCTCTGGCGCTAGATATAACGAGGGTCTTCTGCTCGAAGGAGAAAGAACCCGAATAGCAGCAAGTGGTACAGGTGCAAGAACTAGCAGAAGAGAAGAGATGACATCACGTGACACTGTTGACAGCGGAAGGGTTGCTGGAATGGCTAGTGCTAGATCACGTGATCAAATTGACGGACAAATGACGTCATCACAGTATCAACGAGACGAATACCGATCATCTGGCGGTCAGTATCTGGGTCGTTACGATGTGTCCGTGGGGCAGACTCCCCTCGCCCCTCCCCCCGTCATTGAACTTGAGGTCACCCCAGATACCCGGGACGGATCTTGGCTAGTGGAGAGTGTTGATGAACGCTATGGACAGGGGCGTGCACATGGGACAAGTGAACTGGTGTACCAGGGAGTCGGCCAACGTGAAATGCATGATCGAGACCGAGCAAGATCTGTGGAAGCACTGGGTACTAGTGACGCACGGGGTGAGGTCGTGTTCAGGTTAGATTCGGCCAGAGGAGTGGCAACTAGTCGAGATGCATCTTCTCAGAATGAATACACGGTTCATCTAAGAGATGCCCCTCCAGCAGCGATGGCAAGATTAGAAGCAACGGAAGTAGATTCTAGAGCCGCACGAGAAAGATACTACAATCAAGACACGTACCGCGCAAGAAGAAGAGACATCAGATCCCGTGACGTAGATGTAACGTCATCACCAGAGGTAGAGACATGGAAAGTGACCAGTATTCGAGGTCAGGCTTTTCAAGGCACAATCAACGTAGACACGACACGCGGTCAAGTGACTGGACAACCGTTTCATTACCAAGCACCAGTCTCCCCTACATCTTCGGACATCAGTAGTATTAGTCAGTACACTGGCTCGTCAGTGAGTGAACAATACGAAAACAGACATTCAAGAGACGAAAGGAAGGATAGATTTTATAAGGTAAGATCTTATATTCAATATTTACTCCACAAAATTTAAAGCTTTCAAAATACTTTAGGCTTTGATTTGGATCGGCGCGCAGGTCATTTTCCGATACTTTACTGCACATAGAGTTTATGAATTAAATTATTCTGTCAGATGAAAGTTTTCACCACTAAATAACCTTTTTTATCTTTTAGACGTTTGAATACTCACGTGACTAGAAGACAACCAATCACAATCCATTATCTATTCATTGAAGCATTCATGAAACTTTCACTTGTCAACCTACAAAATCGTAAATTCACGTGTCAAATCATTCACAAGAAAAAGTACATTCATTATAGGATAGCTATAAATTACACAACATTACCAACGCAGAGAACCAGTCTTATCCTGTAGGATAGATAACTTCTTTAATTGAATTATACAATGAAAAACAGTGAACAAGTTTAAAAGAGAAATCATAGTGACATATTGTGAATGTCACAGGAAACTTGGTAACAAGTTATAAATTGAATAACAAAAGACGTATGAGTTTTTACTCATGAAGAAACAAAAAGTTGGGCATCAGGCACTAGTGGAGCGGATTTCAATTCGAACTTAAAGGCCTATAGAACATTATGATTGGATGGAACGAGAACGAGTCTATGCAATAAGTATTTCCATTCAAATGGAAACAAATACTTTTTACTCGGCGGTAACAAAAAGCGCATATTTTGTTCAGCAAAGAAAACTACGCCAGCATGACTGAAGCGATTGCCAGGAGAGCCTTGCTGCAAGTTGTAAATAAGTAGTTAGCAAATCTTCATCATTTGCCAAATACAAAATAAAAAACCTAAGTTGTTTTAATGCGTTGTTCAGTACAGAGTCTCTATTGCAAATTACATCTGAATAAATTTTTTTCACGCGTAATTTACGATGCATACAAAGTCAATTTATCGTGCCATAAATTCATTTTTATTTTATCATTCAGCTTAGAAGTTTATCATCAACCATTTTAATTATCTCTCAACAAAAGCATCTCAAACAGTTTCAACATTCAAGATTTTGTCCTGCGCTCTCTGTTAATTTCGTAAACGTTGCCAAGTGATGTTTAGGAAGATAGAACACACATCCATTGATACTAAATGTATTACGAAGCTTCTCGCAATCACCAATCACCTCCCACTTCTCTGTTGTCATATCATAAACCTCAACAGTCGTTAACGATTGCTGTTGATTACGACCGCCAAAAAGATAAACCTTGGTACCTAACGAGCAAATACCAGGAGCAACACGATCGGAATGACAACGAGATATTAACGACCACTCGTCAAGAAGACAATTGTAAACCTCATTAGTAGGTATCGCTAGTTGATACATTCCCGTGTCCTCACTACCTCCAATCACAAATATATTATGACCAATATTCGCCGCAGCGGCTAATGAACGTCCAGTCTTCATTGGAGCAATTGGTTGCCATTCGTTCGCCAAAGGGCTGTATCGTTCACAACTGCTGAGGTCTTCATTAGGACTCTTTCGTCCACCAAGTGCATAGATATGATTCATGCAGCTGACAACCGCTGGTCCACTGCGTTCTTCACTCATTGATTGCACCATGTCCCACTGGTTGATTCTTGGATCATAACGCCAAACTGTTTTCAGTCGACCTGTAGGAGTACGACCTCCAACGAGATAGAGAAAGCCGTGTAGTGACACCAAACCTGGCCAGTAGTTAGAAACAGGAAGAGATCCTGTTGCTGACCACGTGTTAGTTTGAGGATCATAGAATTCCGTGTGTGAAACGAGACCAACACCATTTCTGCCTGAAGTTACATACAGTTTCCCATTGCAAAGGGTTATAGGTGTGTTCTTGTGTTCCCATTGCATGATCGGCATGTTGTACCACTCTTGTGAGCTCGGGATGTAACATAATGGTTGATTGCAGCCAGATAACAATATGACAGCTTCTACAACACGTCTTGGCTTTCTGTTTGTGGCTATCTGGTCATTACAGTTTCCTTTTAAATACATCACTTCTTTAAGATGGGCAAGAGCCGAGTTCAGAGAGTTCTCATCAGATAATATTAAGTTCTCTTTGAGGATCTTGTCTACAATCGTTGACTCAGGAATCTCGCAGAGACGCACAAGAGGAAATAATGTAGCAATGCTGCATTCTTCACCCGGATGGTGTGTTATCCACTGCACTATTGCGTCAAAAACATACTCCTCTTTCTCAATCACTAAATCATCACTTCTTAAAACTTTCACAAACTGGTCAACAGTGAACTCTAAATGCCTGCCTTCTAAGACTATTGCTGTGAAATTGCATTCAGCAAAGTAACACACAATGTCATTAAGTTCTTCAAAATTATACTGTTCAGCAAAGGTTAGGGTGGGCAAGAAATTCGATGTTGTTAAAAAAGACTTCATATGGCCCACTGTAGCTTCTTTTAACTTGGCTAGATTGAAATAATCTGCAGCTATCAACACGTTTTGACTATGGCTCAAATCTCCCAGATTTATTTTCCCTGTGTAAATATAATCTAGCACACCATCCATTACACTAGGGCATATTGTAGGCAACTCGATTTGTTGAGCATTCTTCTCTCTTAAATCATGTTCAAACACCGCAGAGAAGTAACCACCAGCCGAGCAAAGTACAGCTTTATGAGCCGGGAAGTGTCCTATACCAGCGACCAAAACTACATCGCAAAACTTGTTCGCCTTTCTCTGCCGATTTAAATACGCAGTAACATTAAGACAATGTTGACAATATTGTTCACGGTTTGAACCACAACAATTTTGACAAGAATCTTCTCGAAAAGTACCAGATTTCTCCATTCCAATCAATCTTCCTGGAGGAGTTTCCACAACAAATCGTTCAAAGTCAAACGTAAACAACGAACGGTCTTGTCGTCTTCCCCAGTCTGTTTGCCGCGCGAAAACAACAGACCGCCCAAGATTCCCTCATGCAATTCAATGGCGCATCTGCTGGGCCGCACACGTTTTCGAATTCCTTTTTATTTCACTATACCGCAAAAACGGTTAAGTTGGCCCCCAATAGTTAAAAAAACAATGATTAAATTGAGAAAATTAGCAAAAATGCAAACAGCTCTTGAATGCACTCAAGCTTTAATAATAATTTAAATCAGTGTATTGCTTAATACCTAAACCAAATAAACTTTAACTATCTTTTTACAGCCTTATAGCTTCAACATTTGAAACAAGCTAGAGACATATAGTATACAGACATGCATAAATTAAGTTTAAGATGGATAAAATGAATGAAGAACAATAGTATCCAATAATATTCACAAGAGTTCATAAAACATTTTAACAGTTGATTGCCATGCAATGTATATAAGACCCTGTTCACATGAACTTGAGACAAAATGTTGTCCCGGCCAAGCAAGTGTCCCTGTCTGTAGAGGCGAGTTACTTGGGTCTAATCTTGCCCCGGGACAACTTGTCAAGTCATATGAACGGCACTAATGTTTTGTAAACGTGCCGAGACAATTTTTGTCCCAGGGTAAAGAGTTGTCTCGGGACAACTTTTCGTCCCGGGTTCATGTGAACATGGTCTAAGAGATGACAGTAACAACGCAGCCTTATTTTAATTTCTCTGGAGAGCCTAAATTATACATCAGGGACGCAGGGGAGAGTTGAAAATTTCAAACATGGCAGCAAAGTTGTATGTAGTCAATATTCTAGGTTGGGGAAGAGGGTGAGGGTATTGGAGTGTAACAGCTTATAAGGATACAAGATGTATAATAAGACTCAATGGAATAATTATATCATGTGATACAATGATTGTATTCAGCTATATTACCTGAAAGTTGATGATGCCAAGTAGTGACCAACAAATGATGAAATTATGAGAAACAAAGCAAGCATCTTACACGTATTGTCCCTACTGTCCATGTAAGACTCGCTAAAAGTTGAATCAGATAAACATACATTACAGGGCATTTCTGGAGGCTAAGATTGCACCTGATAGTTAACTGCAGTGTGACCAGACTTGGTAATTTAAATTACTTTCAGTAATTTTTGGCTATTTT
>JAODVQ020292813.1:0-12446 GCA_025400075.2 Phenganax stokvisi
GATGCGTACAATCTCACCAAATATCAGTCAATGTATGTGTTTGTAGTGATCATTTCAACAGAGCTGAATTCTTTCCAGTAGCTTTTACATCATATTGAAAGTCGTTCGTATTTTCATCTGAAAAAAAGACGTAAAAATATGTGGTCACCGTGTGCTCGTGTAGAAGTTGTGAAAAAGTTTCTCGAAAAACTGCCGTCTTGAGGTATAATAACAAAATTTGCTGCAGATATGCTCTTGGAAAAATGTGTAATTCTTAACAAGCATGAACCCATGCTTGTACTCAAGTATTCTACTCTAGCTTAGCCCTTGAAGCTTTTCATCACTCGTCAATATAAGAAAAAGTCGTTGATATAATATATGGAAGTTCGGCTTCTTTTTAATTTCTACCATACGTGCAGCATTAACCGCTCAAAAAACATTAGCAAGTCATGACTTGTTCGACATTGTGGTAATTAGTAATAGTGAGAGAAAAACTAGCGAGACATTGGACTTTTGTCGTTTGGGGGTAATCCCGTGATTAGAAGCAATAGTGGTGGAAAATTCTCCTGTACCAGTCTTCAATACAAACTGTATAGTTGTAGTACTATATCTTAAATATTCTTTCAAATCTCGGCAATAATGGCTTCAATAATCTTATGCTAACTTATTGAATCTACATGTCCAATATTGTTTTTAGGGATTTGCATAATTGACAGGCTTTTAAAAATATGGCTGCAATTTTTTGCTTCCAACAAACAGTGTGAAACTTACAGAAAATTGTAGTTTGGCCTAGAAAGTTGATTACCGGTAATCACAATGTGTGTGTTTCGGACTAGAATCTTTCAGCGTTTTGTCATCACCTGCTATTGATACTGTTCGCTTTTAGACCTGTCACGTTTCAATGGTGCCATAATTGGTCCTCAAAAAAGTGTCAAAATGTTGAATCATATTAGGTAACACCTTGGTTCATGCATGTGGATGTTAAAAAGGACAGTGAAATCATTTAAACATCGTCAAGCTGAGTTACGGATCTCGCCCCATTAACTTCCTGTTAAAATTGGTTCGTTGCAATACTGTTCCATACAACGATATTCCGTTGAAACGTTAATTGCAACTATACGACATTGGAAATGAAACCAGATTGTTTAATGTCTTGCTCAAACATCAAGTTAACTGTTCTAGGAAAGAAATGTTTTGCTAGTCTCAACAAAATAAATAGATCTTTTTGCTTATATGCTGTTTATCTATGAAAGACAAATCCATATTTAACGAGTAAGTATCGCTTTGATGTTGTTACCACTGTTTTTAACATAAATTGAACAAACCTTGGTAATTCCGTGTTTTAGAATTTCGTTTATTTCATCGTTTTTTGTCTTGTTTGTTGTTTCGTGCAACATGTTATCATATATGGTGTTATTGTAATTGGTTTCGTTAACTTTTAACGTAAACTAATAGCGTTTTGGTTGACCATATTCAAGGAATGAACATTTTTCAATTTCTCAAACTGGACGAAATTTCACTTACTATTTTGCTCGAACTCTACCTACGCAGTAAACCCAAGCTGTGTTACTATCGGGGAGCTGAAAACGTCAGTCGTTATGTTGTGAAATCGGAGATGCCGCTTTTTGAAGATGCCTGTCAACTTGGATCCTGTCATACGACTGTCTTGTTAATACGACCACCCCGTTAGTTCGACCTCTTCGTTTTCCTGAAAAACACGTGTGTACTTTTCTTATCTAAAGAATCTGTTAATATGACCATCTTGTTAACGCGATCAACGACCACTTTTTGATGTCTCCGATTTTTTAACACGACACTCGATCACACGTACACGTAGATTACATCGAACGATTCGGTACAGTCGTTTTTCCAGCACGAACAGATTCTCTTTTGTGTCCGCGAAATCGACTGAAGCTGACAGTTTTGTACATTAATAAGAGAACATAGTAGAGATTCCGAATTTCCGATTTCAGATTTTTTGCTAACTTAATCAAACAGTGTGTACAGTTAAAAAAAATGCATTTTTGAATTTTAAATGTCGTTGATATTGCGCATATTACAGTTTTAAATGAACTATGGACTGTTTTGAGGAAGTCATTAAAAATTATCTGTGCAGTAACTTGATCCCGACTCCCATTAATTGATACAACCACCCCGTTAATACGACTACAATATTTTAGCAGAACGGTGTCCTAGAATCCGGCAAAAAGTACGCGGATGTAATTACTGACTTATCCTGGCAATTATACAAAGCTTTTGTCACAAGTTTTTATTTTTGATAGTAATTATTCTGGCACACTTTCAAATGTCGTCTTACATGCACGATGCACGGAGTAAGAAATTATTCGAGCTTGACCATTTCAATTAAGTTCAAAACCATTACCGACTCGAACAATATTGATTCAAAGGTCGAAATTCAAAAAGGTCGACCTTTGGACCACGTGATTATTGCATGCGACACACGGCCTGCTCGCAGGCTACCGGGTGTTTGAGCTAGTCTATTGCTGTTTTTATTACACGTTTAACTTCCGTGAGGAAGTTTTTTCCTTGCGTTGTTGAAGTTCTAATTTTTTCAAACGGTATTTCTTACAATATTTTATTCCTGAACCATGTAAAGGCAGAGTGCCAACGAAAATTTCTAAAAAGTGCTTACTCTCTTTCAGAACTGTTGCTTGGGAACGAAGACCCCCTACACCCAGTAGATAAAAAGGCCAGCGCAACTGAATTACCTTCAGACCGCAGAGAGGTTTCGACGAGCAAGGAACATTGGCAAAACTTCGAAAAAGGTTAGTTAGATATTGTTGTATTTGTGCATGCTACTTTTATAATCAGTTAACCTTAGTTTTGACATTATTTTTTGCGCGTTGGCTAATGGAAAATATTTAAATAGCTTAGCCGGTTTCAAGAATTTTAATGAAAAGCGAGTGTTCAGTGGTCATATTATCTTTGTTTGCAAAGTCACGCGAAAAAAGTCATGAATATCTGCAGGTCATTAGAAAAATGCCGGTACATATCATTTTGGAAAGATTTTTCGCAAGTTTGTGGCAAACCGGTTTAAATTGATATTTGAAAAGTGCTTTCCTGAGTTTCATTCTGATTTTTTATAGCTTCGAGTGTGCAAACTTAACTTTAAACTATATTGCTCGTTTTTTAATGATTGCATGTAATTATAAAAGAATGTATACTTTCACTAATGTGTGTCGGTAGGCTGTTAATTTTTATGCCGTTTGCAGTTGAATAGGTTTTTTGTGCTTTGCACAAATTGGCAAGTTTTCCGATAATCTTTGGCAACGACACATTTCGTATACAGTAACGAAAATACTATTCTTAAGATGCGCATTTTTGTCATTATTTACTACAATGCATTGTGAGAAAGGCGTTCTTTCATGACAAATTTCCGTCCATTCCTAGCTCAAGTTTTCCAACTGCGTTATACCAAGATTTTGTATCTAGCTCTTGTCGCATGGGCGTCACGTCTTCAATGCTTTAAAATCCATTTAATTTTTTTTTGCATGCAGAAAAACAAACGAACAGACAAAGAGAATGAACAACAACAGCCGAAGATGACTGCTATGTACCCTGATTAATTAACTGATTCTTGTCCGCGGTAGAAAAACGGGCATGCATGAAATTGTGCGGGTAGCCCTGGTATTAGTTTATCTTAATTAAAAGTATACTTGCGTTCTTAGGAAAATAATAGCAAAAACACTTATAGCCTCCAAAAACGATCAAAATTCCACGAACTTGACATTCTGGCATATTAATTGAAATAATATAATTTATTTCCTGTTGTTTGGATTTGCAGGATTTTGTACAACTCTTAGGAGATGATATTCAAAAGTTGTTAATTATTACGCTTGAACTTTAGACACTTTCTGTTAGGAATCAACGAGTTTGTACTTTAACCGCCATATAGCGGCAAAATTTTGCAGTTCGTGGCCCTCACGCGTGTACAGAATGATAATGAAGAAACATGACGTCACGCAACGTTACGCATTCTTATCACAGCGTGCGAAGGTCGCCGAAGACGTGATCGAATTATGATCATTTATGTTGCATAATAGCGCTACTAAGTCAAGCACCATCATTGCTCGGGAAATGTTTTGCGAGCTTTTTATAACAAAACTCAAAAAAAGAGTTTTATCTTTCTTTGTGTTTTGTTTGTTCCACAATCTAAATGGTAATTGTAGTGTGGCGCAGCACACAATTGCATTGCATGACTAGTGAATTGTTCATTTTGGGTGGTAAAAAAGTACTATTCCGAAAAACATTTGAAAAAACTAAAATCACTTTTGATGTTCAACGCTAAAACCGAAACAACTGTACATGCAAGATGCATAGATCAATTCATTCGTCAGATGAGTAGAGCAGTTGTGCTTTTCAATTCAAAAATAACACCAGATTTCTATATTTCAAGGACACCAACATGCCTCGAAGAACAATTGGACAGTGGTTTAGGAAATACTTCCTTGAAGGTGGGTTTAATATAATTTGTACAAAAATCTATTTCTTATCTCGTTCATTGGTTTCAACAGGGACGTTAAGATTCTACGTCGCGAGCTTAACGACGCACGCGTCGGATCGAGCACGTTTCGTTTCAAATACAAAATCACAAGCGCTCAACTATACATTTGTGTTGTTATAGCAGTCTACATCACGAATCTAACACCAGGAAACTTTTCCTGAAATTGAGAATGAAAAACTTGTGATTTGTCTCGGGTACAAAGTTCACCTTGTTGTAAGACTTGTGTTTTCGAAAGTCACGTCGCCCTTACAAAAACTAGAATCAGGATGCGGTACATAAATTCTTCAAACATAGCTGCGGCTGTTTCCGATGTTGTTAGATGCGTAATATCACTGAAAAGTTACTGTATTATCAGTAATGCTGTATTTCAGTTTGTAAACAATATTTTAATGATAATGTAAACCCGATATTCACGGTTGCGTCGCTGAGCTCCCGTCGTAGAAGCTTTAAGATCCCTACTGTTTAAAAGGAGCTTAATCCACGACTCATGAAAATGAAATACCTTCGGGTTCACTTTTTAGCATGATTTTTTTTTAAATCGAAGTTTCAATGTTGGCATGTTAAAATAGAATCAAAGCTACTCAAAAATGGATTCAACTCTCATCTAGCCCTAAGACTGATCTGATTTTAGTTGAAGAGTGGGATATTTTTTCTTAAACATCTACGATCATGATTAATTGTAGAATGACGTTAATCGTAAACTTTTAGTTGGGTGTTTTTGTATATGCATGGTCGTGACTGAGAAATAACATTATGCAAAAAGCAAGGATATTAAAATCTCTTTAATTTTGCCGAACTATAGTAGCTTTTTTTTTCATCGTGAAAAAACATTTCTTAATTTTCCATATTTTCATTTTAGGTCAGGCACTAAAAAGTAGCCAAACAGAAGCGCTCGAGAATTTAGATCCGAATGCTCCATGGTACAAAAAAGTTCTGGTGAAACATCGTCGCATTGTCGGAGTACTAATTCCTTTCAGTCTCATCCATTTTGTCTGGTGGTCGGCTGCAATATCAAACAATTTCTTTCAATATTTTCCTAAAAGATATCCTATGACAATTACTATGATTTTTGGAGGAATTGTTGCAGGTAAGCCGTCGATTGCTTGTCATCAATTAAATTCATTATATATAATTATGAAGTCGTTATTTTTATAATCTTTTTTTTTCAAAATTGTAAGACAAGAGCAAGAATTATTTCATGACACCTGCCTTGCAACGTAAAGGTTTTTCAAAACAGCTTTTTGTCCAAAATGTACCAATAAGTCGTTTGCGTACGTCCCGTTCGCACGCTTCCGTAATTTTTATTTTGTTCTAAGAGCTCCTTTTTATTTGAAAACAGTTCTAGTTTGCGTAGTTTGAATAAACATCTGTAGAAAGGGTCCCTCTGTGATGAGTAGAAATCCTACCCAGCGTTATAAACGAGGTTAAATATCAAAATAGGTCATTTCCTCGTAATATGTCTGTCTGGAATAGCACCGTTAGCCATTACTTGATGCTTCAAAAATTTGCAAATTATAACCGTAATATAAGACTTGTAAAAGAAATTTCTAAGCTTGCCAGCCAGCGCTTTTACAATTTTCTCCCGAATTTTGATGAAGTCAAGATAAAGTTTGTCTTCTTGACATTAACTCCTTCCTGGGCGAAAGTATTTTTCTGATTTTCATAAATTTTCGTTCTAATATTAGCTTTATTTCAATCATAGGCATGACGAGTGAAGGTGGTGGTGCTGTTGCATTTCCAGTTATGACTTTAGCGTTCAATATTGCACCTTCGATTGCTCGAGACTTTTCGATGATGATTCAGGGTACCGGAATGAGCTGTGCCACATTTGCTATACTATGGATGAGAATCCAATTGGAATATCGCGCAATTATATTCTGTCTCTCGGGAGCATTCTTTGGGATCATTCTCGGACTTGAATTTATTGATCCAAACCTCACACCACCTCAAAAGAAAATGGCGTTTGTCAGCATTTGGTTTTCTTTTGCCTTTGCCTTGTTCCTTCTCAATCGTTACCACAAACGCAAAACATTCAAGATAATTCCTGACTTCCGTCCATGGAAAGCCGTTGCTCTCGTGTTCACAGGATTCCTGGGAGGAATCTTTACGTCCGTAGCTGGAAGTGGTCTTGATATTTGTAGTTTCAGTATCCTCACATTGCTGTTTAGAGTCTCGGAAAAAACAGCAACTCCTACGTCAGTTGTATTAATGGCAGCAAACTCTCTGCTTGGTGTTTATTGGCGACAGGTAGTTATGCAGGAGGTCGACCCCGAGGCTTGGAAATATCTTGCAGTTTGTGGCGAAATCGTGGTCTTAGCTGCTCCGACGGGCAGTGTACTTGGCAGCCATTTCCATCGCCAAGTCCTTGCAGCGTGTATATACATCATAGACACGGTTTCACTAATAGGTGCATTTGCTATTGTGAAGTTAACCCCAGCTCTCATTGGAGTCTCAATCGCTTTTATCGTTTTTGGCTTCATGTTCTTTGGTTTCCTGAGTTATGCTGGACAACGTCTTTTGAATAACCTGTCGGAAGAGGCTGATAAGGTGGAAGAAGAGCCGTCTGTAAGTGATGACACTCCTGATGTTGAGAAAAACCCTACTACTGGAACGAATAATCAAGCTTACATGGCCTCCGATGAGAAAGCTGAAGAAGCTCATCGAGAAATGGCTGCTGTTCCAGTGAATGAGACAACATCGAGAAGCAACTTGAAAGCTGATTTTGACAAAAGGAATGGCAACACGTCTACCTACCTATGAAATACAACCAATGCATGAATTTTATCTTTTGAGCCAGGGGCGTCATATTCACTTTACCTAAATTTTGTACAGTTTGTATGGCCGTACCCTAAAGACTGTTTTTACCCAACAAATACGAATGCACTTCCGAAAAAGACACTGTCCTATATGTAAAGCGTTATCTGTTTATCGCTTGAAGGACGATATTGTAATTGTCACAAGTCAGCGCAGTGAACCAAGGGCATAAATGATATCGTTCCGAGAGAAATAAAACTTTAGATATCGCCTTTCTCAGGATCAGAAAAATTAAATATTACGCCATTGCAACAATTAACACAAAACACAATCATTTTCATTTCTAACGAATAATCGAGATTTACCAACCACTAGTAATTATGTAGAAATATGCACAATATATCGAATGTATTTAATCCATGTAAATTTCTAAGAGTATGCAAACATACTTTATTATTTGCTGTTGTATAATTAAGCGATTGCTGTAGAACTTGATGTTATTTAGCCGAAGATTATTAGCTAGGCCGCGTGTTTGAAATATTTAATCATCAAACTATTTATCTATTACCACAAACACAAATATCCGAACAATATGACAATATGCCAAGCAATCTCTTGCTGTAATTTATGTTTCCTATGAAACACTCAGTTTCTTTTTACTAATTAAAAGCTACTTTTGTGTACATGTATATGCATGTGATAATACAGTAAAGTCACTTGAGTGTTAATAAGCATTTTTATAAATTAGACTTTTGTTCTCATTTGCGATAGGCCAAGAATTCCCAGGTTATTCTCAAAGTAACGAATTGGTCTAGCTTGGAACGCTGCGCACCTGGCTTCCACTTTGCCAACTGGCTCCTTCAACTTGTATGCCTGAAAAATGAAGGGCCGCAGAGAATGAACCCCGTGCAATTTATCAGCGAACCCTCCTGTTAACTTACTCCGCTTCTGCTCCGTGTCCAAGATGTCTTTTTATCGAAGCTTTGTCAAAAAACACGTATCAGTGTATAGTAGTTGGTGTTTGAACGCTTTGCAGCCTGTTTTGCAGTTAGTAAAAGCCTGTTTTCCAAGCGGAAAATAAAGCTAGCGACGTGATTGGTTCGCTTAACACGTTTTCGCAGCAAAATATATTGCTAACCAATCAGTTTGTCAGATTTACTTTCTGCTCGCAAATTTCTGCTGCGGTAAGATTACATCTGGTCACAGAATAAAGATTAGTAACAGAAGGGCCACCCAACAGTGTCCTCCTTTTTTTTCATACCAGAATATGCAGTTGACTTGCCAGAAAGCGGTCACATACCTTGAACACTTTGACGTTTCTGTCCTTGCGCATCGCCTTTTATGGATGCTGGCCGAATTTTCCTAGCAAGTCAATTACCTTTTCGGGCCAACAGACACACTTTACTGGTTTTGGGCCACACGCACCTAGTGTGGCAAGTAAACTGCATAATTTTTTTGTATAGAAAACATGGACAAGTTGCACCGCAGAGTGACCCTTTTGTTACTGATCTTTATTCTGTGACCTCGCACGTGGTGATTACAGTGAACTATGTGCGTGGAATTGATGGAAAGCTTACTGCAGCAAAAAAGTGAAGCCAGAGATGGCGGAAATTGAACGCATTCTTGTGCGTCAGTTTCAGTGCCCTTATCAACGCGGTGAACTTTTTAATGGGACACGTCAGAAAGGGTACTGAATCTGATACTCAAGAATGCCTTCAAGATCCGTCCTCTTTGTCTTCACTTTTTGATCACGCAATTGACTGAAGTCTCCTTCTATGTTTATAGCAGTGTTTTATAGCTCACTTGGGTATTCAACAAGGTAATCACCAACATCAGTGTGCGAAACATTGAGCGGTTCTGCCCTCGATCTTCGGAAACCGTTCTTAATCAATCTTCGTAATCCAATCTCTTCCTGGTGTATCTATTTTAGATGGTTGTACACAGCAGTGACAGCACTACATGTGCTTCTGTTTCGCGATGTTTGTCGAAGTGATTGGCCGATTGTATTTGAATTCTTTTTGTCATAAATCGTTGCTACTTGTCTATATTTAGGACGGTGCAAAAGCAAAACTGTCAATTGTTGTTTCTGCGTGAGGCTTCGTACAGTATTTTAAACGTTTTTAAAAAGTATGTATAGGTCATCACGGACTCGAGGCCCAAGGTATTTTGGAGGAATGCTGTATCTGTTCAGACGAACGAGATTGGAATGAGACACGCTAGTATGTCATGAAAGTCACGAATACAATGTCGCCGGGCTTGAAGGTAAATGAATACTTCTGTTTGTAGTGTACAATGTTTTATCATGGACAATTTGTCAAGGGGCTGGGTCTGAGCAATTCTCTCACCAATGACCAACATTTACAGAATAATTCATTTGCTTTATTATACACGTCTAATTCAGCAAAAATTGGTTATCATATATGCTGATAATATCAAATGATTACAGTGATTAGATTTCTTCATTCTAGCTACATTGCAGTTTAGTGGACACCAGGTTAGGGCTGGTAGAGTTACAAGCTCAGCATTCTTTTTGTAATATATTTTGTGGATGAAACGCTAGTGTACATATGAATTGATTGCTGTGTGTTCAACAGGCTGAAAAATTTATAGAGACTGGTGCACAGGAAAAATTGATAGCTCAGTTGGTATTTTGTCTGGTTGTTTATGGATTATATACAGTTACTTTGCAGCATTTAAGCTGAATTATGTAACTATTTACAATGGATTTTTAATGAATACATTTCGTATATGAATATATATTACCATACACTGGCTACTTTTACAACAATCAATTTTATTTCCTAATCTGTTCATCTTAGCCCACCCTGTAGGAGGAAACTGGAATACCCGGAGAAAACGAACGACTTTCGGCAGGGTAGTCAGCAGACTCTTTTCACTTGAGAAAGTTAAGTCATGAGCAAAACCCTTTTGTTTAGCAAAGAAATGATTATACATTTCTGCACAATTAAGAGAGTGGTTTCCACCTCTTCATCAGACATGCATGAACTCTAGTACATTTAAAAGAATTAAAATATGGCAATTTCCAAGGTTGAAGCACTGACCACAATTTCATAGACAGGTGATGATTGAATTATAGTATTTCTGAAAAATGAAGTTTCTGAATTTACTGCCCTTTCAATGCTAGAAATGGCTTTACTGTACAATATCAAAACATTTTTGTGAATAGTTCCATTGTTAGGTGAATACAAAATTTAGAAACACACACACATCGCATGTCATGTATTTTGCGAGAGCTTCTTGCGACAATGCACGCAAGAAACTGTCATTGTAATACCATGAAGACGTTTAGAAAATGTGAAAAGAAATGTAGACATGACTCTTCTGGAGCTCGAATAAGAGCGTGCAATGTGCGATTTGCACATGTATGGATTTGGCTGAAATAGTGAAAATTGAACATCGTTTTTAACAAATGATGTGCAAAAATTTTTTTAAAATTTTTGTCCAGATGAAGTTAATAGAAGTACAAAATGCTATCTCTTCATGTTTATATGTTAAAACCATACAGCTTTCAAATAATGTTTTAAAAGTGTTAAACAGTTTGGTGTAATTTTTGCTGAGTTCTGTCATTACTTACATATGTCCTTGGAACTGTCTATAGCAATCTATATTAGTGAGAAAGCTTAGGGGGAAAACGGCACATTACTTATTTCGAGCTACTTTGAATCCTGGGGTATTCGGTAGAATAGCCCTGTCCACGGGAGAATAGGTTGTATAAATTACATAATAGCAAATATGAATTTTGAAACAAAATTCAAGACAGCAAATATGCATTGAAATATATTATATAAATCCCAGTTGTGTATTTGCACACAGACTTTTGCTATTGTAATCAAATATTTTTTTTCTTCTTTCCCCAACGACAGTTCTCAAGTGAGCGTCTTGTTACTTTTTTAGCCCTAGTGCCTTTTCAGTTTTTACTTAGGATCAATGCTTGCATACACGTCGTCGTTGCCCCACCTAGGTTTTTCCAGGCCCCACCTGATCAAAATTCCTGGCTACGCCTCTGTTTGTGCTCTGAAAGTTTTGACTGATACAATGGACCTTTAACCTTAGAAAAAATTTCAAAAAATTTTGAACTAGGAAAATCTTTTATCACAGCCTGAAAGAGCATCCTGAATTTAGTAAAACTGGCAAGTTTGGATGCGAAATGCTGTAAATTAATGAAAATACAGCCGTGCGAAGTTGGCAAATTTTGTATATTTTTCTATTACGCGCGGGAAATTAATACCCGTTCGAGAACTTGGGTATCCATTTCCCACGTGTAATAAGAAAAATATACAAAATATGCCAACTTTGCACGGCTATATTTTCTCTTATTTTACAACACTTTGCATTCAAAGTTGGCAGTTTTACTAAGTTTAGGATGCTCTTTCTGGCTGTGGTAAAAGATTATCCTAGTTCAAACTTTTTTGAAATTTTGTCTATAAGGTTTAAGTCCATTGGCTATGATTTATTGCAGTTATAAATGCCAATTGTAGGTGTTCATTCGGTTGTTTTCGCTTTATTCTTAGAAATTTGAGCTGTGTTTAGTGAAAGAGGAGAGTATGGAGGCAAACAATCCTCAAAGGTACCGTACAACGTATACATACTGTGAGGTGTATTTAGTGCTACCATCTTTGAACTTATCAAGACTTGCTCAAGCTGCTTTTGAAAATGCAATCAAATTTCAGACTAGTTTTCATTATTTGTTGCACAACATTTCAAAGTGACTTTGGGCCACTTTTAACCAGACACAATGAGATCATTTAGAAAAACTACAAACACGAGCTGAAATACCGCCAATTTTCATCCAAATGCAAACTGCAAATACTTTCTTTCGTATTTTATTCTTACAACTGATGTGACATTTGTTGCTATAGAAAGATAAAGTTCAGTTGCAATCACAACCCTAAGTATTCGAATAAACGCTCCCTTCAAATAAAGGCCGCTAGGAGAAGCAAACACATTATTAAACGCCGCCCTCGAATAAACGCCGCACTTTCTTTTATTCGATGCTGCGTTAATTCGAAGCACTCATACGTAAGCAGTAGAAATACTTATCTTGTAAAAAAAAACAGTATTCCCTCCCCTGTTGTTCAGCTGTTAGTTAAGGTGGCTCCCTAGAGTTTTATATCCGGGGGTATTTTGATCGTATAAACAAGTAAATTTGAATGCCGAAATAATATTT
>JAODVQ020292921.1:0-12444 GCA_025400075.2 Phenganax stokvisi
ACGTAGGAAACTCCACATAATTGCACAGAATTGTAAATTAGTTATGAAAAGCCCGAGCAGGAATAACTAATTAAGTATCATATCATATCATATCATTTGTTTCAGGACGACAGAGTAGGCTAGAGATTCTTGAAAAGGACTTCGTTTACGATGTTTATTGTGCGGATGATAACTACGGAGCGTTATCAGATATGCTAGATATTGTGCACTTGAATGAAAGTCAGTTGGTCACAGAAGTATCTGATGACGATGAACTTGGCTTTGAAGACGAAGATGACTCGAATGGTAAACTATCTTCTAGCGTCACTCCACCCTAGGACATGAGACCATGGCGATTCCTTGTTGACAGGGGCGTAGCCAGGGCTTGACTTTTGGGGGGTGAACACATTTTAGGGATGTGAGGGGGCATGCTCTCTCGAAGAAATTTTTAGTCTTCAAGGTGAAATGCTCCTTCAAGAAATTTCTAGTCGGTTTTCAACGTTTTAAAATAATGGTTCTCGAACCCTTTCTCCCGGTTCACTACGCCCCTGGGTCCGGTTGTTCAAAGCTGGGTTAGCGTAAACTTGGGGTTAAAATTTAACCAGCTGTTTGGTTTGTGCAGTTTCTGTACGTCAATTTGTTTCAAAACTTTGCAAATAAAGGCATCTTTTTACATAGAGAAGCTTTGTGGAAAAGTTTTGTCTGTCAATTTAGGAAACAAGCGGTTAAAAATTTTTCTTCAAACCTTTCTTTAACCCAGGGTTAACGCTAACCCAGCTTCGAACAACCGGCCCCTGCTTTTTGAAATCTTCCAGCATAAGGCGTTGGTAATGTGACGTTCCGTATTTTCGTTTCCAGATGAAAGTAATTGGCGCAATGATTATCCCGATGAGGATGAATGGAATGGAAGTTCTGACGAGGAGCTACGATATAGGAATGAAAGTTTTGATTTCGGTTAGTTCCATTTTTCTTATCTACAGTTACTCATTTTGAAGCTTGCATGCCAGTACAGTATTCAAGGAAACCCGTATGGTCATTTTGTTAAGTATGTGTGGATGACTTATTTCTTCAGGATACGATGAGAGAAGGATGTTTTCTAGAGAACTATCAAGCGATGATGACCAAGATTTTGCCTATGGCGGGTAAGAGCAATATGGCAGATGTTATGTAGCTTTCATAAATCTGCTTTTTATTGCAAAAATTTCTCATAACATTATCGACATGAAAAAATCAAACAGGTTACTATACACAAATTCAACATTATAAAATCGCAACTCGGTAGCTATAGGAGTTTCCGTGATTGCAGAGTTTTCACATCATGTTTTAATAGGATTTCCTAACTATATTTAGGGAAAGCAAAGATGAATATAATTACGAGATCCTTGACGAGGAGGATTTTTAAACCCGTGTCAGTTTTTTTTGAAGATGGAATGTACTCTGACGCTGCAGAGACTCCTCATTCGCGGATTCCTATCATCTGTCTTGGATAGACCTACCACAGTCAGCTAAGTCAAAAATATTTTGTATTTTTTTGTTACTTGGCCCTGTTGCAAAGACAGTGGTTACAAACCTATACCTCTACTGGCTTTTTGTTATTACAAACAATATTTTATACAGGATTGGGAAATCCTCCAGTGATTGCGAAATAACACACGTGCAAATGCATGCAGGTGATTCATGCCACATTGGTGCCATTTGGATAAATATGGTCATAGTTCGCTGATAGCTTAATAGAAAATTTCTATCGAGTTGTTATAACAAACTATGAAATTGAAACTTTAATCTAACATACAATAGCGTAAAGCACGTTTGCCTAGAAAATTCTACATCGTAGAGTCATCCTTAGAGATATCCTTAATAAAACGAGCGTTAATATGACATTATAAAGAGAAAGAATAATAAAGAGATTCGTGACGAAAGTTGAAGAGGTGTTTGAACTAGCTTATGTTCCAAGTCCATTGCGACAACAAAAGGGACTAGAAAGTGTAGGAGGCTAAATTTAGAGTATCTTCAGATTACCGGACCACGGGTCTACCGGCTACGCTTGGAAAATGGTTGGAATTGGTTGCCCTTACAGTAAACTATCATTCAACCTTTAGAATTCACGCGATTGGAAGATGTTATTGCTATCTAAAGTGTATGCATCCAGGTGTTTTTACACATCCGTGCTACAAACATTGCCGGTCAAGTCAAACTAGCAGCTCTGGCATGAATAAAATGCTATTCCTAAGAGTCTTTTTTGTGACATCCTGTATAGCTATATTGGTTCTCGTTATCTTTCCTGTAAATTACCCCAGTGATACAAATGTGTTTTGTGAGGATTAGTCTTTCTGTTTGTGTTAGGTATTGTGTGGGTGTGAACTTTAGCATAATTTGCACTTCTTTACTTTTCACCACTCTTTGTTGAAAGTCACGCTATTCAGCTGTGGTCAAGTGCGTGGAATGACGTAACCCAATGACGTTCATTGCCATGCAATTGTTTGCTTTTATTCTCTTGAGAAATTTTAGTACGCTTGGTTTTTATGAAAACCCATTCTCAAGCTGATATTGTTGCATATCATTTCAAGGCTAAACTCGTTCACAGCAAATTTACTCTTACTCAAATGTACTTCGATCAGTTAAAGTTGAAGCGAACGTGCGTAATAGACTCTACTACACAAACTGCATCGTTATGCTAAGGAGCATGTTTCTAATCACTTTTAATAGTTAAATCAACAAATTACTGACAAATATTGATAGTCGTTTTTTGCTGGCAATGCAACGAAGTAAGTTAATATAACTTTTCTGGTTTTGAAATATTTCATAATGCTGGATTTGTTCCGTTTTCTATAATATATGTAAAGTGTTCCCCCCCGTAAAGAGAGGAAACGTGAAAATATTAACGCCGTCGTTATGACGAAACGTGCTTCAATGCAAACTCATTGATGTTTTGAAATCCCCCGAGGGGGTTTGTTCCGGTTCACTGGTGTTTGGTATCTAGTTTCTATCACAGGAAGACACGAATTGAACTAGTCAGGCTACCAAACATAAGGTCAGGGGTTTTCTTTAGTACCAGCAAAGCATCAAAACCACCAGTTGATAAATTAGCAAGGACGTTGTTGCCTTTGGTTACGCAGTATTTTCCCGAATGCCGAGACCGTGGCTTCATTGGCAAACTCGACCAACTACTATGCCTACAGAGTTAACTATCATGCGTAGCAGTAACCCTGCAAATGAGCACCCGAAATTCGCTGCTGGTGAAGTTACTCATGCTGCAGTACACCGTAAAAGGAGGCTTGTATCACACAACGGTAATATAAAAGTCGCTAATACTAATGTACCTGGCAAGCGGCAGCGATATTTTGGAGACCTGTTTACAACAATTCTAGACATGCCTTTTCCTCATGTTCTTGGTGTATACTCCGTCGTGTACCTGGTTAGTTGGTCTGGATTTGGTACTATTTGGTTCCTAATCCACCACTTGAGACAAAACGCTGGGTATGATCCGTTCTATTGCGTGGATAATGTTGATTCTTGGATATCAGCTTTCTTGTTCTCAATTGAGACTCAAACTACAATCGGTTATGGCGGACGGCAGGTATGTTTCTTTTACAAACATTTTTCAACTTATTTAAGCAGTTGGTGGCCAGTAATTCGGTCGCCATGTTATGTAATCTACCAGGTCGATGCATGCAAGAAGTATTGCTTCATAATGTTTTGAATTCAATGTAAAAATTTAGTTTCTGTATGCGATTCTTTAACAGCATTATAATTTCGAAACAATTTTGTTCATAGCAAAATCTTTTTGAGAACATTTTTTTGACACCACGGGGGATAAATTGATCGGCAACCTTACGTCTGAACTTGAGACTTTTTAAAAAGCGTTCATGGAGTACTATACTAGCATGGACAATGTCCTTAACGGCAGCTACTTTATTATTAGTGCGTAGCTATTCTTCGTACATGTCACGTGTGATGAAATATTAACAAGTTCCGCAACCTGTTATTGTGAAATAAATAAGTTACTTCAGTAATTAGATTCATATTTTAAGCATAAGAATAATCTGTAATGTTTTGCGTTTGGTTCATTTCATGAATATGACCTTTGTTGCGATAATAGATATTTTACACAACGTTCTTATCATTTTATAAGATCTGTAATTACTTTGACGTATTAGTACATTTATCAGTGCGACGATCTATCTGCTCATGTCCTGACTTATCAGGTGACGAAAGAGCTCTACATTTGTATGTAGGCACGACTGCATGTTAGATTTTGTTATTTTGCTATTACGACACAACAAACTCTTTCTCCCAAATTTAGTACGCTGTCATTCACAGCGAGCGCAAAAACAAACACGAAAGCGAAATTTTGTTGAAAATGATGGAGCTCGTCGGATTCCTGTTTCTGACGCAAGAGCGCTTTTCGGCGAGCAAATAATGCGTGATCAGTACACTGTCAGTACTCTAAACTTGGAGAGCTCAGCTGATTAAGTAATGATAACAAGTTGTATTATCTGTGTGTTTGCATTCTTTGCTTCGCTTGAAAGATCAGTCAACGTACACATGCGCACATAAAGGCCATTTCCACTATGGCCTTTTTTGCCCGCGCGGGCGGAGCGCACACTTTTGAACATGCTCTGTCGTTGTCAGTTGGTACTAGATCTCGCGTGCACGCCAGGAAAGTTAAAAGTAATTCAAATTTCTCCGCGTGTACGCGAGATCAAAGGCGGACAGTCAACTACAGAGCATGTTTAAAACTGTGCGCTCTGCCCGCGCGGGCAAAGAGGCCGCCGCTGGGAGTATATGACCATCATCTATAAATATAACGAAGTTACTCAGCAGCGTGTCTTGTGATTCGCAAGTTATCACACCTTTGACACTTTGATCTGTGCAGTTATATAACTTGCAACGGCTTAGTAATAAACGATTATTGATGCATGTGCTGATTGAATTACGTTCATTTCATTTACCGACATCGCATGAGTCGTGTAGTATATGGTTTTCACCTCTGTGACCTTGATTCCAGCAACCTGTGGTTTTCTGAGCACACATGTGTTTCACTTGAAGCATTTTCAATTTCGTGTTGATACCGTATGGCCTCTTTCGTTATGAAAGGCTGAAAGTTTTATTTGTAATAAGACCTATCTTATGAACAACCGCAAAAAAGAATGATTTAGACTTTTGGATAATTGCATGTCTACTTGTTCGTGCATTTTTGACTACGAAACTCCGAAAGATTTAAAAACTTTTACGCTTGTCAAAAACACGGAAAAGCACCTTCCAGTTATCTGCATTGGACATGCAAGTACACGCACGTAAAAATTGTAATGAAACCTATCTTGTAACCAACCTCGAGAAAAATTATTTAAATTTTGAATTTGAAATAATTCCGCAGTCATTTTCTCGTGGATTTTCAAAAGTATAGAACTTTAAAGAATTTAGACTTTCACGTGCGTGTGAAAAACGCGTAGTGGAAAACAACCTTGAACTGAAATGCATTACACAAAGATCAAAAGAAAGCGCCGTTTTCCCTTCTCCTGGAACCATTGAACATCCTTGTTTCTTATTTTTGCGATTTTCTGACCAATGTCTACGCTCGAAAATTAGGATTCACCATGGGCATGCAGCTCTTGAAAACACAATATCATCATGACCTGTACTGTGGGGGGTGGTGGTTTTCGGTGCTTCTGAATTAAGGGATTTTGCCTTCACCATAAGAAATGCGTAGCGTCTTGAAATCTACACACTCAACAATTAGCGAATCAGTCCCTTTAGTTTGGTATTTGATCTCGAACGTGTCCTGTTATTTTCACCGGCGTTGAAAGCTGATTTGTTTGTCCTCCTCTTGGTTGCTTAGGAATTGCGCAAGTTTACGTTTTGAGTGTTTAATAAATCTTCTTTATCTACGTCTGTTGGGTACACTGTACTTTTTTGGTGTTTTATGTTGTGTGCTTTTGTGCGTAAAACTGTTGTAAAGTCTCATAAATGTAAATCCAGCTATTGTAAAAAATAAGGAACTACCAGAAAATTTTGATAAATATAATCGTGGGAAATATTTAGTTGTTTTTGCCAAATTTTGCAACGTCACAATGAGCCAAGAATAAGATAATTAAACTGACGTCATGGCAAGTTTGGAACGTATACCTCGGAACCAAACTAAACGTACATGTTGTGTCTTAAGTATCAGTGTATAGATGTAGACATGTTAGAGTGAATGTAAAATATATTATTCAAAAACGAAGCGAGTGTGTTATGTAACCCGCGGTGCATTTAAATTCATTGGAATCATGTCCAAATCTTGTTTTTCAATCAGTAATTAGATTATGTATTTACCAATTTGCATTACCATATAGTAATCGTATTAATGGTTTTGATCCTGAAATATGAGTGATGATGATTGACTGTGATAGTAAAGTTTATGCTTATATTTTTGTTTCATTTTTCTCCCAATTAAATTGCATGAATTCAGGTATAACAGCGTTCTTTCATATTTCCTTCAGGTGACGCCAAACTGTCCTGAAGGAGTTATAGTTCTCTTAATTCAAACGTTAGTCGGCTCATTTATAGCCGCAACTTTACTTGGGATCGTTTTCGCGAAAGCCTCAAGACCAAAGAAACGCTCTCGCACTGTACTGTTCTCTGAAAAGGCCGTTATAGGCAAACGTAATGATCAACTTTGTTTAATGTTTCGTGTCGCTGATATCAGGGCGTCGCAATTACTGGAATGCCATATTCAGATGGAAATGTTTTATTCGAAAGAGACCGACGAAGGAGAGCTGCCTTATTTCCATCAAAGATTAAACATTGGCAATGGAATTTCAGAAGGTGAGGAAGACTATGATACATTTTTGATATTACCCAACACGGTAGCTCATATGATCGATGAGAACAGTCCATTGTATGCAATGAGCAGTTTAGACATGTTGAAAGCGAATGTGGAGCTCGTTGTGTTCTTACAAGGTGTTATAGAGAGCACTGGATTGACAATGCAAGCTAGAACGTCCTACACTGCGAATGAAATTGTCTGGGGTTGTAATTTTGCTCCAATGCCTCGTCATGATGATCAGGTGTTCAATGGACAGCTCATGGTTGATTTCACTCATTTTAATAAACTCGAGAGTGTCCGAAATATGCCAGTGTGTTCCGCAAGAGATCACGAACGGTTAAAGAATGAGCAAGGATCTCAGAGTGGGATTACGGAGGTAGAAGGGGATATTACAGTGTACAACGGTAGGCATGATAATTTCGATGGAGATGAAAAAGAGGACAACGGTGCTCATGGTGGGGTAGATTGTGTGAAGGTGGGTACAAATGGTGTTGCGAAAACTAATGATGGATGTGAGGTTATTCCAAATGGTCTCGTGGCTACAGCATTGCCAGACACTAACGGAAAAGTGTTGAATAGAGTTGCGGAAGATGAAAGTAAGAAAGCTGAAGATAAAGTTTAACTCCGTGAAATTAGCTTTCATAGCTCCGTTCAAACGAATTTTTGCAAAATTTTCATTAATTTTTATCATAAACCGTAGTCCACAGAAATATGCATTCATAAACATAAGACACCATACGACACCTACAATAAAATATTTATTGTAGCAAACACGAGCTTAAAATCAGTTGTAGTATATATTTGTTACCAATATTCGCTACTCTCTGCTTACCTCACAATATGTATTTATCTGCGCAATATTTATTAACTTAATCAAACAATGATCAAAAGTTTGTCATAAAGGATTTGTACATTTTTTAGAATATAACTTATCAACCTGATTTCTGTAGTCGCTTTGTATTATTATATATTTCAATGAAATAAATCACACCACGCATTTTGTGAAATAACTTCGGCAAAATTTGTGTTGCAAATATATTTATACGAAGCGCGATAATCGAATAAAAATTAATTTATATAAATCCTTGAATAAAATCATTTCGTATTTTTCCTATGTAATTTTAATGCATTTCTTTATTATAAATTTTATACATACATATTCCTCCTTCAAAGAATTATTCACCAAAAAGCAAAAAACAAACCCAGCTTATCCAATAATCCAATGTATCTGGGCTACGTTCTTTCCGGGTACGTCCAATCGCCTTCCGTAGGCAAATCATCCGGGTCTTCGACGTTCTGCAACGCGATTGGACAACCTTCCGTCACGTGATCCATTACCTTCTGTTTCAAATCGCATATTTGTTGCTTCAGTGCATTTGCTAAAGTGCTCAATTCTACGTTTCTCGCTCGTAGATCTTTAACAGTCGTTTCTAAAACCGCCTCTTTTTCGAGTTTTCGTTTCCGACATTTTGATGAAGCGACTCTATTTCGTTGTTTCTTTCGTTCACGTTTTACCATTTCTTGCATTTCAAGGTCTATAGGTTGTAGCGAAGAGCTATCTCCAAAAACATTGCCATCTAGTTTGTACACTTGCGAGGGAAACGCTGGATTAGACGCGAGCACGTTATTGTATGCCGGTAGCGTGCGTAATTGAGTAACAGCTTCGTGGTCTTCCGTAGATTGTCGTAATGGAGCTGCAAATAGTTGCGCAGTGGTATTAGGCAGTATTGTGTTGTTGGTTGGGTAACTAGGAAGTACATATGTTGTGTTATATAGTTTCTCCTTGTTGGTTTCTGTTGGAATCGCGCAAAACTGGTTCTGTATTTGAAATTTATCTCGAGAACTTGCAACCCTAATTACACCATTGACATCCGTAGTTAGATATAGATCCGTTGATGTATCATCAATGTAGCTTGTTGAACTCATCTGTGGTAAAACACTCCTAAGCTCTGTGTTTTCTTGACGGTCATGAAGCTCTTGCAAAACTTCGGGAAGACCTTTCGAGATATTCAATTGTTCATTCTGGACCGGCGAAGCGTTTACTTGCCCCGATGAGGGGCTCTCGTTATTCCCGGCTTGAAACGCCAGCAACATCTTCTCAAGGTCGGGTGAGGCGAGTTTAAGAATGCCCAAGTCAGGAGAGTGAATTTCTGACGGCATGTTGTTTCTTTTTAATTGCTCTAACCTTGGGTTTGGTTGTAAGTCAGTATGCAGATTCAGATGTAGATCCCCTTTGTCGTATATAAGCGGTGAAGTAACTTGTGTTGGTAATGGTTCTTCGTGATAGAAACGCGTTTCATGCATCTCTTCCAT
This sequence comes from Phenganax stokvisi, assembly GCA_025400075.2. Taxonomy (NCBI): domain Eukaryota; kingdom Metazoa; phylum Cnidaria; class Anthozoa; order Malacalcyonacea; family Clavulariidae; genus Phenganax; species Phenganax stokvisi. The sequence continues at coordinate 9,101 of JAODVQ020292921.1, forward strand.
TTGACCTGGTTCCCGAAACATACCTTGAATGAACTTTACTTCTTGGTGAAATTTCAATTCTTCATTGTATCCCACTTTCTACGGTCATCTCTTATATACATACAAACATCCTAATTTCTCACCGTTTTTTTTTCTACATTTCGCAAATTGCTGGGATCTTGATCTTTCGCCTTGATTCTCACGCTTGTGAATACGAAAATAAACTCGTTTCGGTTCGCTGGTCGCGGATACTTCGAGTCTGAGGTCATTTCCATAAAGACCAATCCCACAGTCGAACTTCATGGATTTCTCAATCTGATTGGTTGGAATTCAGGTCTATCGTTAATTTTTAATATGAGCAACATGATTGCTCAATGAAGTGTGACCCTAAACAGGTACTTTTAGATATTTCTTCCAAATGTATGTAAAAGAACGGGTCCTAGCGTTAAAGCACGAGACTTTCGTCAAAGCTTATGACCATTTTTAGCTTTCAGGAAAAACAGTCACTGTTAAGAACTTGTGTGCAGAGGCAGGTTGTATAAAAGTTTTAACTACGTTTTAACTACGATTTTGTGGTAAAAAAGTAGTTAAATTTTGAATAGGCGATTCTGGTTGGTTGATATTCGTACTTAACTATAGTTAACTTTAACAATGTTTTTATACAACCGAGCCCGGGCCTTTACTTTCCCTTAAAGATCCTATAGAGCATCATCTGCGCATGGGCAAATTGTAGCTTCCTTATGATTTTCCATAAGACCTAATTGTTTGGCGATAAGGTATTAAAGTTAGAGTGTTATATGTTCAAATTTGAAAGCGTAAGAAATTTCCAATCATACTTTGATATGAAAATTCAAGTGAAGTTCTTTCAATACTTTTTGTCAAGCTATTCGATCGCAATTCTATCAAAAATTTTACACCCAACAAAATGCAATTTATTTTATTGCTTTATTCCACATGATCGATGCACTGCATATTCATATTCTTGCCACCAATTATTCATTGCAATTATTACAAAATTTTCACTATCTAATCTGTGATTTACTAAGCAGAATCAAAGAGAGCAACTGTCTCGCGCCTTTTAAATTACTTATCCTATTTTTAATCTCACTAAGTTAAAAAAATTTCTAGCATCTGGCCTATAATGTAGACTGGACGTTTATAGAACAAGCTACATTACAAATATATTTGAGTTGCCTAATATTGTAAATTTTTACACTCCCTTCCCCCCCTTTTGAAATAGTTACTGAGATGATAGTCCCATTTTGGACGGGCAAAGCAATATATAAGGCCTCCTTCGTAAATTATTTGAATCATCCTGTCACTCAAGAACTAAAAAATTCAAGCCTGCATGGTCGAAAAAGAAACAGTCAGGATACCTTTCACCAATAGCAGTGAATATCTCTTAGACAATCAAACATACTAACAATCGCTTTCCTATTTGTCAAAGAAAAGATCGTAACTCTATCTTTGCGTCCATAACATCACATGGAATCCACGCTCCATTGAAAATCCATCCTGCCTTCTTTCAGCTACACCCCTCATGCAGCGGCTCAGCTAAGCCTGGAATGGTATCGATCACAATTTTTTGTCTGTCAGTTTAGTCTTCACGAACGTAAACTTCGGAACAAATCTTCCATATTTCCACTCATTTTCGGCTGCCGTAAGAAACATCACACTCTTTGGATACAGTGTTACAGTAAATGGAAGCTTTGGTGTCATTCTTACCAACGAGGATTTGGTTCTAGCAGCAACTGTTAATTTGTACGACACGCCTTCACAATCGTTAAACGCTTCGTGTATCACTACTACATCATGCGGGGCCGCGCCTCCAACATACTCACTACGACAACGTCTTATATATCCCAAACAAGGACTGTCTAGAAATGCTTTAACAGACTTGTAGCCAAAATTCGTTAGTGAAGTAAGTCCTAGGGGTAACCTATTCCGCCATAAGGTTTTATTTGTTTGATGACATGTGCATAACTTTGGGTCGACGTCTTTGTCTGCGCATTTCTCGTACTTATTATATGGACTGACGCGTACGAAGCTGTTCAAAGTTGCTGTAACGCTATTTTTCAGTAATGGGAACGACAAGTCAATGTCGAAAATTTCGGGGTTGCTTCGATCAAAAGCCTTTACTGTTAAGGAGAATATGAGTGACTGCTTATCACTCGTGAAGTGACGAGCCCGCGAGACTTCTATTGCTGAGTATCGTTGACATGCACCGTAACCATGGATAGCTGACGCCACCGCTCCCTCCGACTTGAGGCTTGCAATGTATTGCTCTTGAATTTTATTATTTAAAAAACCCAAAGCAACCTCGGCCGCCCATAAAACTGTGTGAGATGTATTTAAAATGGTTTTATCCATACCCTCGCACAAACATGCTACATCCGAATTTAAACGCATGTCCTCACAAGTACGGTTCAAAGGGATTGGTTGAAACAGCCCGCCTAGGGGAGGTTTCTTGGGGTCTACATGTGAAACCATGAAATTTTGGAGGTCTTCAAGGCCTACCAAACGATTTTGATTGACAACCAAAGCATTCATTACCTCAGGACCCAGGGCTTTACTAACATCATGAGGAATGATCATAAACAACAGAGGCTGGAAAACTTCTTGCCGACCTTGTTTTGTGTAAGCTCCAAAGCTTGTGGACTTTCCACCGTGATCTGACGCAAATATTGTGAGAGTGTTGCGCAAATGAGCTGCATGTCGGAAAAATTTGGACAGACTTTCATCATCGTTTGCCACGCGCTTCCCATTTCCATCATGTGAGGTTAACATGTGCGTGTATGCTATAAACGGTTTCTCAGCCTCATCATTGATCTGCGTGTATTCTTTCAAATATTCTAAAAAGATGTCTGCGTAATGACGCCCAGCAAAACAAACATTTGGCACTGCATGTGAACTAAATGGATTCGTGACTTTGTATTGTTTCAAAACATCACAAGTTAGTAGAGAGATTCCGTAATCATCAACCGTGTTCCAACGTCCTGAGTTTTGCACTTGTAACATAAAATCTTTCCATCTGCTTAACCTTACGTTTTCATCTTTAATTCCTCCCAATCTCCTGCGTGGATCCATGAATGAGGCCCAATTGTCATACCAACAATGATCTTCCTGCAAGAACGTACTGTAGCCAGCTTCTTTATACTTAGCAAACATCTCTTCTACCCCGTAAGTACAACTGGTGCCTGTAATTTTATGCTTGGCATAATATTCAACTAATCCTTTTTCACAGTGTGCCAAAGAGCCTAGGTATTTTTGAGCTGTGAAAAGTCTTTGTAAAGAAAAGTATGTGTTGGATGCATAACCTTGTGTTTTCTCAAACTCCAGTAATGTCGATGGTATTGATTGGTTGT
>JAODVQ020293024.1:568-12443 GCA_025400075.2 Phenganax stokvisi
AGATAGGTTCGCGAGATTTTTTGTCCAAGACGTTTCCAAGTGCAAGATAGGTTCGCGAGATTTTTTGTCCAAGACGTTTCCAAGTGCAAGATAGGTTCGTGACATTTTTTGTTCAAGTGCAAGATAGGTTCAAAAAAAAAAACAACACGCGTATAATAAAAGAGATGATAGTTCCTGTAAATGTCGATCCACGTATCATGATAGATTTTTTTAAAGACAACCAAGAAAACTTTATCACTTTCTTAACAGAAAATCAATTATTCGATCACCCTCGTTATATGGACTTACCTCACCTAACAAGAAGAAGAATAGAAGAAGTTACTTTTCCTTTAACGATAACGAACGAAACGGATATAAGAATATTAACCGAGATCTATTTAAGTACTCATAATAAGCTTCCTAGATATTTCAAGAACATAGAATTTGTTAATATAAAAAAGATCATGATCAGAATGTATAAACATTATGGCATCTACTGGGATTAAAAAAAAACACCTATAATAAATGAGCGACACCCAACAGGACGTTAATCTAAGAGAAACCTTATTAAGACGTTCTGCCGCGAAAGAAATAAAACACTCGCAAGCTTATATCAAGAAAGCTTCCAAGAAAACGCTTCTTGCTATTTATCAAGATTATCAAAGAGCTCAATTCGAGAAAACGAACGAACTATTTACGACCATAACGATAGGAAAGTTTTCCGAGCTCCTCGAACATTTTAAGCTCATAGAAGATAGTGTTGCGTTAGGAAGAGAACTGTCCGATAACGAGCCTTTTCGTCAAGACGTAAAGTTTATCATAGAGTACATTACGCCTTATATTCCTTTGTTAGGGCTGTTTTCCGGAACTCTCATCGTGGGAAAGCATGTGATTAACAATAATACGGAAAAAATAATAATAATAATAAACAAGAATGTCAAGACTCACAAGAGCCAACGACAGAAGAGAACCCAAGTTCCTAAAGGAAATTTCAGAAAATTCTAAGCGCATTAGTCAAGATAATGACACCTTAGATCCTCCCAAGGCGTTTAACATGATCATCGTAGGCATGACCAATTCTGGAAAAACGTACTACTTGCTAAACAAGTTAGAAACCGACTATTTAGGCTACTTCAATTATATATTTCTTACATGTCCTACTTACGAGTGGAATAGGACTTATCAGTTATGGTCTTACGATAAAGACGATAACTTTATCGTCATCGCCTGTGGGCAAGACGACGTCGAGACTTATCTAAAACAAGTCGTGGAGTATGCAAAAGGTACCAACTCTTTGGTTATCTTAGATGACATAGCTGCGAGTTCTTTTGTGAAAAAACGCACCTCGGAACTCGTTAAGTTAGGTTTTTCCGCGAGGCATTACGGACTGTCCGTGATCGTTATTACGCAGCAACTCACGTCTATCGCTAAACCTTTTAGAGAAAACATGTCCCACCTCGTCACGTTTTATAATCCGAGTAGAAAAGACATGGACCTTATTTTCGATGACTACCTCCGACATGTCTCGAAAGAAGAGAAAGCTAGTATTCTTAAGACATTAAGAAATAAAAAGTACGCCAAGTTAGAAATTTCTTTAAAATATTCTTATGAGTATTTCGTGAGCTAAGGAAAAAAAAATGTGTAATTTCCTTAAATTACACATTCTTGACTTGTTCTAGGATCCTATCGTTATAGTCAAATTGCGTGTTCAAGGTAAGTTTCGTGCCATTCCTTCCAAACCTAGACGTACATCCACACGTTTTGTTTATCTTGATTTCTTTCAACATTTGTCCAGGATGTTCTGGATCGGGTATTAGGTTTTCTATTCATTCCGAGCCTTTCATACAATTTCCCATTTATTTAAGTTGGTTTACGTGCTTTAGTAATGCACGTTCTCTAACATTCGATTCTTAAAGTTGACCAATCCATCGCTGACCACGAAAATATGACACATCACGTTATTGCTGGTTGCTTTCTTGGTAATTTCTAACAACCAACTTGTCTTCCGTGGTTCTAAGATCCACCACCAAAGCAAACTTGTCTTTGAAGAACTTTCTTAGCGTCATGTTGCTAGGTTCGTACTCTAACTCGCTTTTGTGCTCGAACAACCTTTTCGCTTCGTTATAGAGATCTTCTTTCTTAATACCTTGACTATAAACGCTATTTGGCACGCCTTCGATTGTAATTTTCACGGACTCTATGTTTGGGTAAACGTAGTTTTCCGAGTCGGTCACGGTCTTATTTCTAAACAACATCACCACCGCAGCCATGCTTTTTCTAGGTAAGTTGATGGTTTCGTTGACCAACGTGGAGCCTTTATCCCACTCTTCCGTTTTTAACAAAGTTACATGCTCGAAACTTAGAGATTTTCCAACCTCGTAACCTACCATGCTTTCTTGAGCGAGCTCATCGTTCTGAATCTTTTCATATTCTATTTCTATGTTTTCTAAGCTATACCCTTCTACCGATTCTCCACTTTGAGCTACCATGATCTTACTCGCACTAGGTAAGGTAATTCTATATTGTAGGTTTTGATTTAAAGCACTAGGCGAGAACAGTCCATGATCGCCTAGAATTTTACAAAGACTTATTTTTTGTTTCGTTTTTAACACGTCGGCAACGAGTGCGTCCGACACTTTTTGTGTGTCCCCCGTTTTAGCTCCACCGTCGTCTTTACTTAATAGCTTTCTCGTGTTTTCGTTAGCGATGCCATGATCGCATAGTTCTTCTCTCGTTCTCTCAGGTAACAACAGATCTTTATAGATTTCATACGTGGCATTTCCGGTGTTATCGAATAAGATCTCACCTCCCACGCTTATGGTAAACTTATCCATGAGACCTTTTCCTAAGTTGTTCAAGAACCAACTCTTGGTATTTGCGTTTTTAAAATCGAACTTTAAAGCCAACGTTTTAGGTACCAAGCAATCTTCTTGATTAGTTTAGGAATGTCCACGTAGATTTCCTCACCTGGATTTGCCTTGTTAGGATTAAACGTGATATGATGTTTACTTCGTTGTCCTTTGATATCGCTCATCTTAAGTTTTCTAAAATCAGGTTTCAGTTCACTTACGGTACTCATTTATTTATACGCATAAAAAAAAATATAACCTTTTAAGTTTATATGTTTTTGCTAAGCTTCTTTCTTATCGCCTAACGGCTTTTTTTTTTATACGTGTCCTAAGCGAACCAAGTTAAGGCCAACGCAAGTAACCATAGGTTTTGGGCTAGAAAGCTAACGCCTTTTGCTCCTACACTCACGATGTTGCTAAGGATGCTAAGCACCGTAGAGGCGATGGGACCTACTTTCTTAGCTACGTTCGCTAAGGTGTTAGAGAGCCGTCTCGTAGCTTGAACGCCTGCTTTAATGGTTTTTCTTCCTGCTATGGTAACGCTCGTGATGACGCCTGCTATAACAATAGCAATAGTGCTTAAGCCTAACAAGTTTTCTCTAGCCCATTTTTTAAACTTTTCAAAACGATTTAGATCATTATTATAAAGCTCTTTTTCTAGGATTTCTACGGACTCTTGAGAGCCTAGTCTTTGATTAAGTCTTAGTTTTATGTCATCTATTTTTAACTCGCATACTCTTTTTATGAACTCAAAGTATCTTAATCTTCTAATATGTCTAAGTTTTTTTTCCTCGCTAATATTTTCCTGTTTTGAGAGTTCATATTCCTTTTTTATCTTATCTTTATAATAATCTATCTCTATGGTTAAGTTATTAATCTTGTCGATAGGAAGTTTTCCACCAGGATGTATGACACCTCTCATTTCTCTAAGTTCATCCGAGGTGAGGATATCTTCATTTTCTTTTATTTCTTGTTCTATGTCCTCGATTCTTTTCTCGATCTCGATACGCGTCGACTCTCTTACTTGATCCGTGATAAGTTCTATGTTATCATGGCTCACGTCTTCTATGTTTTCTCGACTTGAGCCGAGAACGTGTTCATGTGTTCGGCTTTAACTTTTTTAGCAAGTTCTTTAAAGTCATTGATAAAACTAAGATAAGCTTTATTTCTCGAAATGACATATTTTCCATCCTCGAGTATTATGATATCCTTTCCATTAAACGAGGCGCCTATGATTCTTTTTTGTTTGCCAAATCTTAAGTTAACTTTTTCAAGTAGTTCTTTAGAATAAGTTCCATCTTTTTTATTCACGGTATGTTCTAGAACGCTTAATAATAAGTCTTTCTTACTCCAAGTTATCTTTTTTTGTAACTCGATTAGTCTTTTTCTTGCTATCTCTTTTTCTTCAGCAGTAGATGTTATATCATCGCTAACATCTACCTCATCAGGGTTTATGAAAGAAGTCTCGTCACGAGCATATTTTATATCATCATCATCTATTAATTCTCTATCAAAATTATTATATTCTTCTTCATTTTTTTCTTCTTGCTTACTTGCTTCTATTTCTTCTTTTTTATCATAATCGTGTTTTCTAAAGTCATCTAAGTACTTGTCCATTTATTTATTAAGAAAAATATCGCTTACGTTTTAAAATAATCTCGAATATCGGTTTTTTGTATCCAGGACATCTCCTGAGGTTTTTTCTTATCTGCTGTTTTCCACTTGACGAGTGCCATTTTTCCTCGCTTCTTTAAGACCTTTTCTATTTTTCTTTCCTCATCATTTATTTCCTTATCGACCAAGGATAGTTCTTCCTCGTAAAATTTTCCAAAAATGGGTTCGTTATCTAAGTCCTTAATTTCATACGTATTCGGGTCTCCTCGAAACACTTTAGAAATCTCGAATAGTTCTTCTGTGAAATTAGGTTCGTATCCTTTTTGAAACACGTTTTTGTACTTGCTTATTCTGACTTTATCGCCTAGGTTAAAACGTGGTAAAGGAAATTGTCCTGTCCAATCTCCATATAAGGTTAGCCATACGTCATGTTCCTTAAGCTTGTTCACGTCTTTAGGTTTCATCAGAATAGTACTATGCGTCGTGTTATTATAATTATACAAGAGCTTTTCTAGCACGTCTATCCATTTGCGAGTATTATTATTGGCATAGAAGTATTTCCACATTTTCGTTTTTAAGGTTCTGTTAAATCGTTCCACGATAGCCGCTTTTTATCGGAATACGTGCTAAAGTAAGCTATGTTAAAATGACCCAACAGGCTTTTCACCCCGACGTTATAGAATTCTTTTCCATCATCGAATTGCACTTTTTTAGGATAGGTCTCGAATTTATTTTTAAATTCTCTTAATAACTTTCCAACAGCCTCGGTCATGTGTTGCGTGTCTTTCTTTTTTACGGGAATAGCCCACGCGTATCTAGAAAGTATTTCCACGCCGGTGAGGATCCAATGATGATCTTTATTATCCTGGCTAAATTTTCTCATGTCGACCAGATCTACTTGCAACTGTTCCCCTAACGCGTTGACATACGTTTTCCTCGTCTTAAACTTTTTTTTATACTTTTATGTCTAGTGTAAGTGTCTTGCGTGTTTAGCCAAGTTTTTAACTGTTTTTTACTCACGGGTATTTCCTTTTCCGGCGCGGCCTCATAAAACGATTCCACGCCTTTATAACCAAACCTAGGATCGTAATACAGATCTCTTAGTTCTTGCTCTTTTGTGAAATCTTCTACGCTCATTTATTTAAGCGTTTTTAAGACGCCTGACGGCTTAAAGATAAATTTCCATTAATACCGATCCAAAAGCTTTATTAATATTATAACTCGTCCAGAAAACGAGTTTATTATAAACTCTTTCTTCTACGTCTAAAGAACTTTCCACGTCGGTACATCGACTTACGGATCCTGATAACTTTTGTACCGTGGTGATAGGTAAGGTGACGATAGCAGAACTTGGCTTGCCTTGCGTATCGAAATTCCTTGAACGATCCGCGGCGTCACAATGAACCGTGACATATCGAAGTCCTAGATGAACATCTGCTGGATTTTCGCTCTTGACCCATGCGTTTTTACTTATCGTTTTGTTCTCGGAAAATCCTAACAACATTCAAAAATGATATAACGCTAAGTTCTCGGTAGCGTGAAAAATCTTGACGTGATGATCTTTCGTGGTTTGCAAATTATCAATGACAAATAGCTATTCGCTTTAACCAGTAATTATAACTATTAAATAGAGATACCCTGTCTATAGTAAAGGGTTCAATAAAAGATTTTAAAACGGTTGAGTGTACTTTTGATTGGTAAAATCTTATTTGGGCTATGATAGTAGCCTATGTACTTTTTCAACTTTTATCCTATCTTAGAATTTCTTGACTTTTCTATTGCTTCTTGAAGTAAACCTTGCTCTGAAGTGACAATTGAGGCCAGATTCGATCACAGGTAATAGACTAAGATGGTCCGATAACTTTGTCAAAATTCAGCAACACTATTTTTTATTTATATTGTCCAGGCTTGTGCAAAAAAATGGGCACTATCTCGTCACGCGTCTATCGTGTTTTGTTCTGACCAACCAATTGCAATGTTTTGCTCCTACTGTCCATCAATGATATATTATATGAACAACACTACCAGTTGCTTTCGACAGGTAAGCGTGCCGAATTTTTCGTATAATTTCACGTTTCAAAATGTACAGATTTCTCAAGCGAAACGTGCAGGTTTGTACCGTTAACCATTACGTTATTTACAAAACTTCTCAACATTTGCAAAACAATTCGAACAGGTTTTTTCACGTAATTAGTATGTTTGCAGTTATCTACGTTATTTTTACTGACTTTTTTTGTTATAAGAGCAAACATTTCTACTAAACATAACGTGGAACCTGCAATCATGTTAATCTCATGAACAAAACATGTTCGAATTGTTCGACAGGTGTTGAAAACGTTTGTCAACAAAGAAACGGTTTCCGGTTCAAACTTGCACGTTTCGCTTAAGAAACGTGTGCGTTTGAAACATGAAAAAACACACACAACTCGGGACGCTTGGTCCCTTGCCAGTTGAACGCAAGTGACAATAGTTAGTTCAGAGCTATGTCATTGGTTGATTATGGTATAGAAAACTATCCACACGTGATAAGATAGCTAGTGCCTATTTTTCCCTAAACGTAACCTAACAAAGATGATGAGTGCTAAGGAGTTTCCAAACCATGTAATTATCAACCATGATTCGATGTCTTCCTCTGTCGAATATCCATGACGTTCCCCGTCGTTTATATAGAAGATAATATGAATGAAGGATCACGAAGCATCTTGTAATTTCTTCATCAATATATTCCTTTTTGCTCTTTCCAGCTACTCTGAAATGCCATGATGGCTGCGATCATTTCGTTCACTTAAGAAACTTGCGCACTTACTGCTCTTTCGGTTACTCGTCGGCTTTAAAATCAATTGCACTTATAGTCAGTGGACGTATAAACTGTTTATCGTCATCACATCATAGATTTTTGGATCCAACTAATCGTAGCTCATATCAACAGAGTGGTGTTCTCCCTGGGTGCTTGAAATTTTCGGAATGTCTTGGATTATCGAAATCCCACTCTGCAATTCTTCGAGTCAGAGTTTCCGAAAGAATCGAGAAGGCAGGTGGGCTGTGGTGAGAATCCATCTGGCGTTAATACTCAGAATTATGGAGCATTAAGAGCTGTGTTTAGAGCCAATTGCAAAAGGTTGAAAGGGTGAAGTATTTTTGTGGCACTCTAAGGAGATTGGAACAATTGATTGGAACGATGTCTTTGGGGACATATTTGAAGCCAAATGGAAGGCCGCCATGAAGTTTCGGTGCCGAAAAAATACATCAATTTCAGCCACCGTTTCTAGCCCTTAAACTTCCTCTTTATATCAACCGTTTATGAGCTAAGTCACTTCTAGAAAGATTGAAATCTCATAATAAGTACAAACTTTACCAGAAAAATAAAGCTTTAAGCTTTTTTTGCTCTTTGAACATGAAGAATATTTACAGGAAATGTAATGAACTAATAAATTTACTACAAGACTGGTACCTTGAAGGTTTCGATCCTGTGTGGACGTAAATCACTATGAATTGTCGAAATCAATGCCACTGAACAAAGTACATTACGGTAGTTCAGGAAAGCCAGAAGGCTGTAACAAGGAAAATGCTTCCTGAATATTGCTAAAGTCATAAAATATAGGCTGTTTTCTTGTTTATGTCGTATTAGTCGTGATACATTAAGTGTACGACACAATGAAGAAATATGAATAATGTGAATATTCTCATGTGTTTATCGTACGCATTGTAAGACATTGTGAACTTACTCAAACATTTATGTAGTGATACTTTTGAGATATGTTTTACTAATCAACCAAAACTTGAAACTTGTAGAAATTGTTTGAATGTGATGTGGTTAGGTTTCGAAAAACTGTCATCTGACGAATATAAAGTAGAAACTAACATATATGCATGATTGCATATGCAAATGAGTTCTGACACTCACCTACCTGCAGATTGGTAATTGCCCTTAGACTGCTAAAGCATGCACAGTCTTTTGAAGATTGCATTTTTCAAAATTCCGGGTGAAAATCTTAAAAGACCTGAGAAATTTCTTAGATACGTGTTTGTGTCGTGTTCATGCTTATTGACGGTGATGTTGAGCAACTGTGTGGTATCACTTCCTGAAATAAATCGGCTCAAACCTCAAGATATTTCAATAAGTTAATGCGTAAAAATAAACATACAACTTTCGTATCGTTCAAATTGAAAGAAATTGATAAAAAACTAACTAGTTTCAGCTGAAAGCTCATGAGACAATGTAATAAGTCGCTTCGGGCGAAAAAAAACGCTTTTGGAAAACAGGCTTTGAGACCTTGTTGTGGTTGGCTTGGCTCGCAGATTAGGCGATGTGCTCTGTTGTTTTTTTCGTAATTGAGCACCCCTAATGAAGTGCACACTTGTTCCGCCAAGACCTTGTGGTAGTGCACTTTGCTGTCAGATTAGGCAATGTGCTCTGTTGTTTTATCCTAATTGAACACTCTTAATGGAGGGCACACTTGTTCCGCCAAGACCTTCTGTTAGTGTACTTTGCTGCCAGAGTAGGCAATGTTTATGGCCAGAGTGGGCTATGCGTATTATGGGTATGCAACTCGAAGTGGTCCGAAAAGGTGGTTTACTTCTGCCAACAGTGCACTTATTAGCTTGGTAGCTATAAAAATCCTGTTTAGTTAAGTAATACCTGAAACAAAGGCACTTCTATTCCATGAATAGAAGGTAGCTATGAAAATCCTGTGTAGTTAAATAATTCCTGAAACAAAGGTGCTTCTATTCCATGAATAGAAGGCGCCTTCATTTCAGAAAACGAGCACAATTTCTTTTGAAACAAAAAGTGGGAGGGCACTTTCCCCTAATACCGCCTTCCCCACTCTTTGGCTCATAATGACGTGCGTGCTTTCTTAGTGCTTGTGTGCTTTTGATTTTCCGTTATTGTGCATCCCTAATGAAGTGGATAGTGTCCTTGTGGTATTGTGCATGGCTGTCAGAGCATGCATGCAATGATGAAGTCCGTTTGGAATTCGTATTGGAATGATGGCAAGTATTTGAGTGGGCCGTTGGACATAACAGTTTCATTCTGTCTGGAGGTGAGCGTCCAGTGGTTGGCAGCAAACATCTTCTTGCAGACGAGAAAGCCTTGCAATAAATTCAGGTACATTTTATTTTTCTTCTATCTCGTGAATTTGGTGTAGTTTACTTTTCATTGACGCAATCTTGGCTAAGGTTATGATGTGTTTTACCGCACATTCTAAATGGCCTTCCTGAGAGATATAAATAAAATTTCTCGTCTTTCGAGCAAACGCGCGATATCTTCAGCAGGGGCTAGGTTTTACTAGACAGATTTAGATGGAGAACGCGGACGTCAAGACGACGTGAGCGACGCAAGATGGGGCGAAAATATGGCGTTTTGTTTACTGGCGACGTTGTCTCAGCGATTTTCAGGACGCCAAAAGCAACTTTTCACGTCCTATCCAGGACATCAGTTTTTACAGTATATTTTCTCGGTGAAAACAGTACGTATACGCAATGAAAATCCTACAAGTAACTTCAACAAACTGTTGTTTTGTAATTTTTTGACTTTTTTCGGATGCATTTACTTACATATATGTATAAGTTTAACTGCAAGTTGTGCAAAAAATTTGTTTCTGGTTTTGCAAAGGTGCAGTCTACAGCAGCCGTGCCAAATACAAAACCAAAAATTATGCTTCATGCTGGTTTCAAGTAAGAGATTTTGTTCCTTGTTTTGCCTAATTCTGATCAATCTAGATCTAGCGTTTGCAGTTTCAAACTTTTATTTTTTAGTCAGATGAAGTTTCCATTTTTACATAAGTATGTTTTATTAAAATTTATATTAAAACTTGGAAAATTGTGGTACAGTATTGTATTCATACTTATCACTATAGGTCGAGCATGATATGGCCAAAGAGAAAGAATTTTATTCTTTTGAGGACTAGTCAGTGGGAAAAATGTGTATTCGATACATAAGGTGTCTTAGTTTTGTCAATTGGCGTCCTACTTCTATGTCTAAATCTGTTTTTGTCAACAACACGACGGCGTCCTGGACCCAGACCTCGCATGTTATTTTGACGCCGTCCTAACGTCCGCGTCGTCGATTTTCTAGGTAACGCGACGCGATTTTTCAAATTTTGAAAACGAATAAATGTATCCATGCCGAAAATTTTAAGACATGTAGACTAAATGAATAAAAATATTATCACCTTTGAATATCGGGAGAACTTCAATAACTGAGCGGTGTACGTATATTTCTAAACGATGTCAGTTTGAACAAAAAGGGAATATAGTCAATTGGTAAATCAGGTAAACCTTCGTTTGTCTATTTTTAATGAAGTTTCTAAATTATTGTTTGTGTGCAAAAACACCTCAATGCGTGATTGTATTTGTCCCGTAGTTTTTATTTCCTGCAACAAGTTAACTACTTTGGCATGGCTAAAAAACATACTAGAAGAAATGACAAATAGACATTGAACCGATTGGCGAATGTTGTAATAAATGTAGTGTCTAACGTTATTTCTGTACACAAGGACCTAAGCAAGCGCAAAGTTTGTAAAGATTATGAAAATTTAGGAAACTTTTGTCCGTTCAACCCAGGTTTTTTGTGTCTTCATATTATGCTAATTTAGTTCTAAGCGTTGGCTTAATAGCAGTCCCGCTTGATAAGAGGTTTCATTTATTGGAATTATAAGAGATTCAGTTAAGGACTTAACAGAGCGTTCCCTTGATAAAGGGTGTCCGCTTGATGCAGGACCGTTTAATAACGGTTTCACTGTAGTTCTGTTTTTATTTTTCTTGAATAATGACTGAGAATGTTCTTTAATTTCGACTCTGAGGGAATTGATCATAACATCATAACTGTGACAGTTGATGGGAAACGTTTACCCCTAGTTAAAACTGCCAAGGTATTGGGGCTTGTTATCTCAAGTACACTTCAACGGAACGGGTATATCTATGTCATCATAGAGAAGGCCAACAAGAGGTGTTATTTCCTGATATTGCTAAAGAGAGCAAACTTAAAAGCGGAAGACGTTGTGACTTTTTAACGGTCATCAGGCCTACTTTAGAGTACTGTGCTGCCGTCTTTTGTAATTCTCTCTCAGAGTTCTGGTCAGATGAACTTGAAGCAATACAGAAAAGTGGGTGAAAAATTATATTGCCCAGAGTGTCCTATAATTCTATTTTGGAGCATTTTGACTCTATTATTTCAAAGAGCCGAGTTGTGTTCTAAACAGTTTCGTAACATTTTGAACGACTCATCGCACACCGTGTCAGCAATATTAGCACACTGTTAACCGGGATTTAGATCATTTCACAGCACTCACTGCCCTTACTGAGGCAACAAATAGTTGGGCAGTTAATATTGATAGTGGGTTGTTAAACGGAGTCGTATTTCTTGATTACAAAAAAGCTTTTGAACCATTGACCATAGTATAATACTACGAAAACTTAAATTCTATGGCCTT
>JAODVQ020293133.1:0-12441 GCA_025400075.2 Phenganax stokvisi
GTAGCTTTCGGACTAGTGGCACACTGGCGAGTGATTTCTCAAGGGGTCCCCACAGAAGACATAGCTCCGAAGAAGACAAAAGAGCCGCAATCCGGAGAGGTGAAAGACAGAGTTCTGAGTGCAGATTTGTTTGAGAAGTTGTCAACCCCAGCTTTGTCAATCTGGCTTGCACTAGTTGATCACTTCAGCCCGTCCAGGACAGGCTGGCTCTGGCGGCTTTGCCGGGCATGGAGGACACTTCGGTGGACATGGAGCTTGGAGGTCTCACTGGGGAGGAGAGTTTCAAGGACCTGGTTTTCCTTGATTTTTCGTGTCCCTATGGGTGAATCCCCTTCCGGGGAATATAATTTGTTCATATTCGTCCAGTTCCGTAAGCAAGTCCTTCCGAGGACATGGAGGCTCATGGAGCTCCAGCCACTTTGGACATGGAGGCATGTGGAGCGCCGGCCACTTTGTGCATGGAAGCTCCATGGGCAGCTCCAGCCACTTTGGGCATGGAAACTCGCAGTTCAGCCATGGTGACTTTGGTGGCTCCATGGGTGACTTCACTGGAAACTATGGCCCCATTCACACTCCGGATGCAACTATCCCAGCAGATGGAGGCTCTTGGAGCAACACTGGAGACTTTGGTGGCTCCATGGGTGACTTCGCTGGAAACTATGGCCCCATTCACACACCCGATGCCCTTATGCCCATTCAGACCCCAGATGCGATCGAGGCTGGAGATGCAGGAGTGATTGGTGATGAGGGCACTGTTGATGCTGGTGAGGCCACCATCGATGCCGGCGATGAAGGTGTGATCGGCGATGAGGGCACCGTTGATGCTGGTGAGGCCACCGTCGATGCCGGCGATGAAGGTGTGATCGGCGATCCGGTGTCAATCCGTATGAAGACGGTCAACGGTAATCGAAAGTATGGATGGGACATTCCCGAAAGTTCCTTGAAATGGCGATTCGACGATGCAATAAACGGCGGCGGCAAATCGATTCTCGACTACGGGTATCACATATTCGCCATGGGAAGGTGGTTTCTCGGAGAACCCGAACAGGTCTTCGCCTGGATCCGTACCAGCTATACCGAGGAGGGCTATGAAAACGATTCGCCGTTGCTGGTCTCGTGGTCGTATGAAGGCGGCAAGCAACACGGTTCATGGGAGTTGCATGGCGGCGGCGAGATGGTCGTCAGATCCGACTACTATCCCGGCGACGAATGGTTCGAGCTCAGCGGATCTCGCGGCGTCATATGGGTAAACCGATGCACTGCGAAGATGCTATACGACACCCCGCCGCTGGCCATCTACGCCGACGGCGAGATGCAACGCATCGGCGAAGATGAAATCAACGCCGATTGGGGAGATTCTTTCAAACAATGTGCTTACGAGTTCATCAGGTGCATCATTGAAGACGGTCAACCGAACATGACCGCCGCAGATTCTCGAGAAACGTACAAATTCGCCCGTGCAAGTCAGATAGCGGCTCGCGAAAATCGGCCCGTATCTATCGACCAAGTGCGAGATTGACCAATCAATCCCTTCATAGTCATCTCGAACGGTGTAAATTGTTTAGATGCATGCTGTTGTGAGGTGCAACCATATTCTGAGTTCGCCACTTCGCTCCCTATGAAGGGGGAGCCCCTATGAAATCGGGGAAGAAAGGCAGCCTTTGTTAGCCAGCAGCCTTGCAATGACCTAGTTCGTAGCCGAGGAATGGAGTCAAATGTCGGTTGAAATAGATCTATCAGGCAAGCGCGGCGTGGTTTTCGGCGTCGCGAATCAGCGCAGCATCGCCTGGGCTATATCGCAACGTCTGATCGATGCCGGCGCCGAACTGGCATTCACATATCTGAACGAGCGACTGCTGGGCCCGGTTCAGAAGACACTGTCTGAATTGGACGATCCGATACTCATCGAGTGCGACGCCACCGACGACGGCGATGTGCAGACTGTCTATGACCGACTGGCAGATGAGTGGGGATCGTTGGACTACGTCGTCCACTCAGTCGCATACGCCGAGCGAGACGATCTGGGCGGCGACTTTTCCACTACTGGACGGCAGGGCTTTCGCACGGCTTTGGAAGCGAGTGCATACACACTGATCCCAGTCGTCTCCAAAGCAGCGCCGTTGATGTTGAATGGCGGCAGCGTCGTCACGATGACCTTCGACGCATCGCTACGCGTCTACCCGGGATACAACATCATGGGGACCGCCAAAGCGGCGCTCGAAAACGAGGTGCGACAGCTGGCCGCCGAGTTCGGATCGCAAGGAATGCGCGTGAACGCTATATCCGCCGGACCTCTTCCCACGTTGGCTGCGCGCAGCATCCCCGGCTTTCGAGAGATGACGCGGGCGCACCGAGAGCGGTCGCCGTTGCGTCGCAACATCAAGCACGACGAAGTAGGAGATGCCGCGCTGTTCCTGCTAAGCGACATGGCCAGCGGTATCACCGGCGCAGTCGTACCCGTGGACGCAGGCTACGGGATTATTGCGCTTTAGGGTGCTTGATGACGCGCCTAAACGCGATAGTCTGCCATTCTGCTATCAGTGTCTGCTGTAGGGCACGCCCTCGAGCAGCCCCGCTTCATACATGGCATCCCATTCGTTGAGGAATATCGTATTCCACTCGTCTGTGAGCTTGCTCTGAAGCATGTCTTCGAAGATGGGCCAGAAAACGATGATCCCGTCCGCTCCGTCTCGAACAGCCGCGTACGCCGTGTCGGCGGATCGAACAAGGGCCGCAGTGATGTATGGCCTCTGCTTCCAGCCTGAGAATGTGTCGCGCAACTCGCGCACCAGCTTCGTAGGGTCGCCCGAAACGTCGCGGTAAGGCTCGCAGAACGGCAAAACGTGAGTGACACCCGCCTGTGCTACCGCCACCGCCTGGCTAAGCGTGAACACTGTCGTGCAGAACGTCTCGACTCCAGCTCTATTCAGTTCGGCGAATGCGCCTAGCGCGTTCACTGTGCAAGGTATCTTCAGGATGACTCGGTCCGACATCTTTGTGAAGACCTCGCCCACATCCAGAAGCTCCTGAGTGGAGTGCCCGTCAATCTCAACCGCCACCTTCTTGTCTGTGATGTCCAAATAGCGCTGGATCACCTCGGTCATCTGCCCGTATTTCTGCACCATCTCGTTCAGAACCACGGTGTTGGTCACGATCCCAGCCGCTCCCCTCGACATCCAAGGTTTCAGGTCTTCAGGGTCGCCCGCCAGCCATACCGCAGGCCCTGAGCTCTTAACTCGGTTGAGTGCGGCTGCTCCGAGTTCTTCGGGAATCAGATCAGCTGCGCCGTTGGTCGATTGTGTCGTCTGCTGCATTGCTTGCCTCCAAGTGCCGCGCAGTTTGAAGCCTTCAAATATAAAACTTATGCTGCTGGCATGAAGTGTAACTCGTTTACTAATTCCAACTGTTGGCGAACACGAGCAGAGCGAAGCGCCAAGCGCAGACTGTCCCTAGCGCCAAGCCAAATGTCATTCTGAGCGAAGTCGAAGAATCCGCCATGGATATCGCTAATGACGAACGACAATCTCCTTCATCCAATGCCAGAACCAAGAAGAGACACCTTTTTGGCACACCGCGACACGATCATCAGATTCGATTGTCGGGGAGTGCATGGATGTCCATTGACAATGGATCAGAAGGTGAAGTGGTATGCGAGATTTCGCAAAATGTCGCGACAAATTATGCTGATGGAGACTGCACAGAATACCGCGCCCCGATATTCAGAAGATACTAGGCGAGAGCTGGATGTACCTATTCAGCGAGGCTTGTGTTAACTAGGCACAGGCCGGGTCTGAACCGTCCCAGCGATTGAAGGAAGGCGGAGCTTCGCCGCGCGCCAGAGCGTCTCGAGTGTCTCTCCACATCTCGTACCACCTGGTTGGGTTGTGCAACTCGCTGTCGGGATTTGCGCGGCTTCTCGCCACAAACCCCGGGAACACTTCTCTACCGGTGGACTGTCCGATAGGGTTGTAACGCAAGTCGAAGCTCCATCTGATGCGGTCGCTGTTGTTCGGCAAAGACGAATGTACCGTGTATCGCGTCATGAACAGCGCGTCGCCCTTGTTGAGTGGAACTGGCACTGCGCTCGCCGCGGCGAACTCTGTTTCAGGTATCTGGAGACCGCTCTGCAAGCCTCCCTTGCCGCCGGGGCAGTGCGTCAGCAGATCATCGCGATGAGACTTAGGCACCACCTGAAGGCATCCGTTTTCGGCGTCGGTATCCATCAGCGGAAACCACACTGTGAGCATCAGCGTGTCATCGGCATCTTCATTGACCACGCCGCAGTCCTGATGCCACGGAGTGACGCCGAACTTGACTTCGCCCTTCTCATCGCGTGGCGCCTGATGCTCAGGAACCTTGATGCGGACGTGCTGCACCGGGTTGGAATAGATCTCTCCGCCAATGAAGCTCTCCACTGCGTCCAGAAGCCCTGGATCGGTCAACGCCTTGAAGACCGCCGGCCCAGCCCAGAAAGGAGTGTCTGGATGAACCTTGCCCTGAGGCAGAGAGAAATCGAAGTAGTTGTTGTAAATCTCGCCCGATTCGGCGTAGATGGTGGTGACTCGTTCTCCGAACTCCAGATCATCGTACTTAGATTTGATGACTCCTTCCTCTTGCAACTCCTCGGCGAGTGAATCCAACACTCCAGCGTATTCGTCGATGATGGGATCGATCACGGTTTCTGGATCGATCAGATCCTGCGCAGTGACGAATCCGAATTCGTCAAAATGTTCAAGCTGTTCTTTGGAAAGAGCTGACATGGTGAAAGCCTCAGAAGGGATGCTGGAATATAAGTTGAGGTAAATGATACATGTGGCATTGCTTGCCTTAATCGATTGTTCCCTGAGTCAAGAGACTAAAGACCGCTCCCTACCCAGTTCGGATCGAATCACTGATCGCCAACTGCCTAAACGCCGCCTGCAACATGTTGGGCATGCCAGCTAAGAGCCTCTACGCTTGGTCTGAGACTGGTTTCAGCGGGCAAATTCAATTTACGACTAGAGAATCCCCTGAGCCATGAGTTCCTGCAATCTTCCAATAGAGAGTAAGGTGTGGACTCGCCTGATTCCGATTTAAGGCGCGTCAAGAATGCACTGAAAGCAGACACGCCATCGTCGTTAAGGCATCTGAGTTTAGTCATTTGCTAGCAGTTTTTAGGGGGCTCAAGCTGCATTAAACTGAGGAAAGAGAAACCTGCTGTAGAACAGATATCCCCTCACCATCCCAGCGCAGCACCGTCTCGGCGCGGATCCGCCGCCCCTAAGTACGTCCCATGTCCAGTGCGGTGAATCGCATGCGAACCTCCCACCGCAGCCGTGTACGGCGGAAGCATCACCGGATCGTGCCCCATCGACCTCAGCGCGTCTAGCGTCCCTTGGTCGAACCGAGACTCGAAGTACATCTCTCCCTTGTCGTAGTAGCGGAAGCGAGGTGCCTCCACCGCCTCTTGGATATTCATCCCGCAGTCGATGAAGCGATGCATGATCTGCACCGTCGTGTGCAAAATGCCGTAGCTGCCCGGAGTCCCGATCGAGGCGATGAAATTGCCTTCACCGTCGAAAATCTGGGCTGGAGCAATCACGAAATCTACTGCGCGCCCGCCTTTCAGGTCGTTGGGGCTGCCCTCGTTCAAATCGAACCACTTGCCCATGTTGTTCAGGAACACGCCCGTGCCTTTGGGAGCCACGCCCGATCCAAAACCGCCGCCCAGCGTCTGCGTGATCGTCGCCACGTTGCCCCACCTGTCCGCAGTGGCGAAGTGAGTAGTCATTGGCGATGCCGGATCCGGTCCAGGAGACCACACTCCGGGCATGAGCTGCTCAACCACTGATCGATTCCATCGCTCAGGCGGGAAGCCGCTGAACTTTTCAGGATCGATTGAAGCTCGTATCTTTTCCGCGTACTCCTGCGACAACAAACGTTCGAGAGGTATGTCTACGAATTTCGGATCGCCAGAGTACAACGTGCGGTCGTCCGCCGCTTTCAGCACGGCTTCTATGAGCAGATGCTGTGTGTTGGGCGATGCAGGATCCAGTTCGTACCCGTCGAGAATGTTCAACGTCTCCAAGATTTGAAATGCCGATGAGTTCGGTTTAGGAGTCCTTATTTCCAATCCCCGATAGTTGCCGGCAAGCGTATCCTGCCACTCAGGCCGATAAGCCGCCAGTTCTTCGCGCGAGATTACTCCGCCGACTGCCTTTTGTCCCTCCCAGATGCGGTCGCCCAGGCTGCCTTCGTAAAACTCTTCTATGCCGCCTTCGACAACGGCTTCGAAACTCTCTGCCAGATACGGCTGCTTCAGCATGGCCCCGGTTTCGGCGACATCGAACACCAGCGGAAACTTGGATTGATCTTCGGTATGCTCGGCGATACGAGGCGCCATCTCCGCGATTGTCACCGCATTGACCGGAGTCATCGCAATGCCCTGGGTAGCCAATCCGATAGCGTAAGAAAAGACACCTCGGCGATCCAGAGACCCATACTCTTCGTGCATCATCAACCACCCCCCGATGTTGCCCGGCACCAACGGGGTCAGAGGACCGAACTCCATGTCGTCGCGGGTCATGCAGGATGGATCGATCCCGTTGGGCGCGTGCCCCGAGAAGTTCAACACACGACTTCGGTTTTCACTCGCGATGTAAACCAGACCAATGCCGACTCCACCCATTCCAGACATGTATGGCTCGGCGACGTTCAACCCGGCTGCCACCGCCACCGCAGCATCTATGGCGTTGCCCCCATCCTGAAGGGCTTTAAGGCCTGCCACGGTAGCATGTTGATTCGCTGAGGCGACCATACCTCGCGTTCCCGTCGCAGGCGGTCTGGTCGATTCTCCGTGAGGTGAAGCGCCTGTTTGATCTGCCATTGCGTTTCCTTAATCTGAGTGTTTCAAGAGATGAGGGATACCAGTGAGTCGCGCGAAACGATCTTCTGATCGTTGTCGCCATATGCCATTGAATAGTGACCACGATAACCCGCGCTTTCGAGACGATTTAGACACGATGCGAAGTCGATGTTGCCCTCGCCAGGAATCATGTGAACCTCGTAGTCGCCCGTGTTGTCGGCTAATCTAACTTCGTTGATGCGCTCTATCCCGAAAGCGTCCAGAAAGCCGTCAACTCCCTCAGGCACCAAGTTGGCATGATTCACCGTGAAAGCCCAGCCAAGTTTCTCTGGAGGTATGGCGTCGAATATCTGCGCACACTCTTCAACGGTATGGGCCAAGTAATGAACTTCGGCATGTTCAGGTTCGTAATTCAGGTTCTCGAGTATGAGTCTCTGACCCGTGTCGGAGGCGTATTCGGCGATGCGACTGAGTCGAGAGATGGCTGTGGCAAGCCTCTGATCGGGGTCTGAAGTGAAGTGATACCCGGCGTGGACTATGGTCCACCTGCACTCGAGTTTGTTTGCCAGATCCACGGATGCCCTCATGTAGTTCTCCACCCCTCGCGAGACATATGGAGAGTACTCCGCAACGTTGACTGCGCTGAGCGTGTGCAGACCGATCGAGATCCCGTTGCGCTCGCACGTCTCCCTCACCGCCGAGGAACGCTCATCGCTCCACGTATCCATGTGATTGTCGCCTTGGTCGGCGTTGAAGTCGATGAAGTAAAAGTCGTTTTCGATTGCGAATTCCAGCGCATTTTCGAGTTTCGTTCCGCCGGCGTCGAAACCGATCCGATCCTTAAGCGACATGATTTGGTCCTCTTTGAGCATGCACGAGTATGAACATGCTTCTACTGCTCGAATGGGTTAAAACTTGATGGAACGATGTTGGCATTTTACGTTGCGAATACTAACTACGCACACCTTCATATTTCTGACATGGCATCGCTTAGAGTGGCAAATTGAATATCGCTCCACTGCGACGCGGCGCCCAGCTGGACCCGTGGCTGTTTTACGTCGGACGGTTTCTCAGAGACTCCGCACGAGGGACGATGGCCGTGTTGGCGGCGATATATCTTTCTGCCTTGGGATTCGGCAACGCTGAGATCGGAGTCTTGCTGGGCATCAGTTTGGCGGGCGGCTTCTTCTTATCGCTGCTGGTGATGGTTTCGACCGGACGCGTTTCCGCAAGAGTTTGGGCGATATCTCTGGCGGTTGTCACTGCGGGTGCGGGGTTGCTGCTAGTGATTACAGACAATTTCTGGCTAATTGCATTGGGCGGTTTTTTCGGATCCTACGCCGCCAGCGGAATGCATTGGGGAGCCATGCTACAACTGGAGCAGACGGGATTGACGAGGGTGGTTGTACAGCAGCATCGAACGCGCGCCTTTTCATTTCTGACGATGGGCTCTTCTCTGGGAAGAGCCGTTGGCGCGTTGGTCGCCGGGGTTGCGACCTATCTGATCGAGAACCTGGGGTGGGCGTCTATTGACGCCTACAAGTTGGTGCTCTTCATATATGTGGCGATGAGCGGCGCGACAGCCCTTTTGTACGCCTTTCTTTCGTCTGCCGTGGAGCCGAATATAGGGGTATTCGGCACGTCCAAAGAGGCGACAGGAGTCCCTAATCCGTTCAAGACGCGCTCAAGACGAAGAATACTCACCATGTCGGGACTTTTTGGAGTCGATTCATTCGCCGGCGGCATGCTGTTCGAGTCTTTCTTGAGTTTCTGGCTTTTCACGAAGTTCGGAATGTCTATCGCATCCATCGGCTTGATGCTCATAGCTGCTCAGGGCTTGAATATGGTTTCTCTGGCTCTCGCCCCTTACGTTGCTCGGAAGATCGGATTGTTGAACACATTGGTATTTTCACAGGTGTTGAGCAATGTGATGCTGATCTTCTTCGCCCTTTCTCCGAATGCATTCATCGCAGTGAGTTTCTGGATGCTGCGGTCTCTCTTCGATGAGACGGATGTGCCGACCAGACAGTCTTACATGATGGCTGTGACTGGCAGCGAGGAGCAGCCAGTGATGGCCGGAACTGCGAATCTGGGAAGAGGGCTTGGGCGTATCCCCAGCGCCACGGTTACTGGCTGGCTTTGGGCCGGAGCTCTGACTGTTACGCCATGGCTGGTAGCGGCGGGACTGAAATTGACATATGACTTTGCCTTCTATGCGGCATTTCGTGGGATTAAACCACCTGAAGAGAGGCGATGAGTGTCGCTGAATATATCCTTGAATTCAGATGACTTTTGCTCGCTCATCAGTAATTTATTCAAGTTTCGCCCGACTCGCTCTGCCGATTGGCGCGCTGGTAGGCGCGTTGGTGTTTTCAACCGCCGCAGTCGCTTCCGCACAACCTCTCACACTGACATCTGGACCGTTCGTAGAGATCGCCGACGAACGAGCCGGCCCATATCGTTTGATCGTCCAGCAGTCTCCCGAGCGCGTGGTGCTCGGCACCCTGTCGATCTCGGTTCAGGTTCACACGGCAGAAGACGATGTTTCGGTGCCAGACGCCGTGGTAAGAATCTATGGCACTCCATCTGAACATGGAGTTCGTCAGGTGGCTCCAGCGTTGAATTCGCCTGAAGACAGAGAGTACTACGTGGGGCGGCTGGAGGTCGAAGACACTGGAGTCTGGGCTTTGGACGTGGTTGTCGAGCATCCTGAACACGGTTCTACAACGCTGACCCTGGCTACCGAAGTGTTCGACCGCTCGCGTGGCGGGTCAAACCTCGTGTTCGGCACGATTCTCTGGGTCGGAGTGTCTCTGGTATTCGTGGGCGTGATTTGGCATCTGATAAGGAAATCGCGGCGCGTTCGAGAAGAGCTTGAGGGCGCAGGATCAAACCCGGCCGCTTAACGTTACAGACAATGGTCTCACTTCTGTTTGGGAGGTTTTAATTGAAGATCGATAAGGTGCGTATCCGCCGTGTATTCGGCGCCATGGAAACGGATGGCGTCTTTTGGGAAGAGAGACTGGCAACCCCTCTCGACGTTTACGAAGAGTTCAGAGGTTCGATACAGCGTGCCAACGTGATGACCGACCAGCCCCGAGCCGACGTGATGGAGCATGACGCATACTTCATACAGATCGAGACCGATGACGGTGCAATCGGAATCGGCGGACCAGTTGAGGAAACCGTGGCGTTCCTCGTCGCAAAGCAGTTGACGCCCTTGCTGTTGGGACGAGACCCTATGGCGACCGAGTTCCTGTGGGATGTGATGCACCGATCACAGGTGCATGGGCGGCAAGGTCAGGCCATGATGGCGATCTCCGTCGTCGACTGCGCCCTGTGGGACTTGAAAGGACGAGTTTTAGGTGTGCCTGTCTACACGCTCTTGGGCGGACCGACGCGCGACAAAGTGCCGGCATACGCTTCGATGCTCGGATTCAGCGTTACCGACATGGGTCTGGTAAGGGAGCGAGCGCAGTGGGTGCAATCGCTCGGTTACACCGCGCAGAAATGGTTCTTCAGGCATGGCCCCATGTCCGGTCCCGACGGTCTCAAACTGAACATTGCGCTGGTCGAGACCCTGCGCAAGACCCTGGGCGATGAAGACGACATCATGCTGGATTGCTGGCAATCTATGGATGTCAACTACGTCGTCAAACTGGCGGCGGCTATCGAGGGCTGCGCGCCGCGTTGGCTCGAAGAGGTGGCGATGCCCGACCGCGTCGATTCCTACCGCAAGATCAGAGAAAAGACGAACATACCAATCTCCGGCGCCGAACATGAATACACTCGTTGGGGCTTCAAACGCTTCATCGACGCCGAGGCGCTCGACGTGTTGCAGCCCGACATCTACTGGGCCGGCGGAATATCAGAGACGTTGAAGATCATGGCCATCGCCACCGCCGCCGATCTAATCACGATACCGCACGGACACTCCACCCCCGCCGGCATCCATGTATCGGTTACTCAATCTCCGATCCACACCCCGTATCAGGAGTACCTGATCAAGTGGAACGAAATCCATCAGCTGTTCCTGAAAAACCCGCTAAGGCCCATTGACGGCATGATCCACTTGCCCGAAGATCCGGGCATCGGAATGGACCTGGACGAGGCGAAGATAGAACGCGAAGAAGAACCGAACTGGTAGATGCTACGCCACCTCGATATACGTTGAAGATATGGTCGGGGAGCCGGGATTTGAACCCGGGACCTCTTCGTCCCGAACGAAGCGCGCTACCAAGCTGCGCCACTCCCCGACGCTAACCGAAATTATATGGGCTTCAACCGAAACTACGGAACGCAAGCGCCGATGCACCTAGCAGACTCACATCGTCACCTAGTTCAGTGATCGTCAACGGCAACCCTCGAGTGGCGTATCTGGGCAGACTGTAGAGCCGCACAGCGTCTACCAAATCGTCCCACCTTCGGCTTAGGCTGTGCACCACTCCTCCTCCTATCACTATTCCGTCGGGATCGAATACGCTGAACAGGCTCGCGATGCCGCGAGCGACGTTTTCTATAACCTGCTGAACAACCTCTTCGGACAACTCATCGCCATTTTCTGCAGCTTGAAAAACCACACGCGCATCGACTCGCTCGATATCGCCGCCCACTAGCCCGAGCAGCGCTGTAGCCCTCTCCGGCTCCGTTTCAACTGCGGCACGCGCCATACGAGCTATGCTCGGGCCGGAGGCGTTGCCTTCGAAACAACCACGACAACCCACATTGCACGCTAAAGCATCGGGATCAGTCCGCACCGTTATGTGCCCCACCTCGCCGGCCTGACCCGTAGATCCCGTAACCATCTCGCCGTTAGCAATGATCCCGCCTCCGATCCCCGTGCTGAGAGTCACATAGACCAGCGACGCTGCTCCCTTGAACGGTCCGAAACGCGTTTCTGCCAGCGCCGCAAGTGTGGCGTCATGCCCGATCTCCACCGGCATATCCAACTCCCTCTCCAAGATCGGCTTCATAGTCTTCCCATGCCAGCCCACCAAGTTTGGCGGATGATCGTACTTGCCTGTCGAAGGATTGATCGGACCAGCTGTAGAAACACCCAGTCCGACTACAGAATCATCTTCGCCAACTACTTCCCTGACGCAATCAGCCAATCTCGTCGCCGCATCTTCAATGCCGCGTTCCGACTCCGTAGGTATGCTCTTCTGCTCCATCACCTCGCCGCTTCGATTGACCAGCGCGGCGCGGATCTGGGTACCTCCTATATCGGCAGTAGCAGTAAGATCTGAACTGGAATCTAGCTTCAACATGGTTGATACATGATACAGCGACGCCTTGCAAAAAGGCACGCAACATCTATCAGTTGCGATTGAGACATTTGCACAGCCTCAAAACGTAGCGAAGAACTTCGCCTCCCTCCCCTCTCCCTTCCGTCGGAGAGGGCCTTTACGACAGCGCCGCAAAGAGGTGAGGAGGCACCACCGGCAACAGGGGAGCGGAGATCACAGTCCGCAAATCTGAGCAAAACCCTCCCCTGCGTGGGATGTCTGCTCCGCCTGAAACCGCAGCGAAGCGCTTCGCTTCACTCCCCATTCTTTGAAGGGGGAGACCCTCGATGAACATCGAGGAAGAGGGGGTAG
>JAODVQ020293237.1:0-31926 GCA_025400075.2 Phenganax stokvisi
TTCGCCACTCATCACAATACTGCAAAGTTTCGAAGAAACTTTGCACTAAAAATGAACCGTTAAGCACTGTAGCAGATCAACAACTATTGTGACAAATAATTTATACGGGTTTGGTATTTATGCGAAGCACAAAATTACATAAAGCATCACAAAAAACATTACTGGCACTGCTGTCCAGGTTGCTGTTGCTTCTCAATGGAGGGGTTTGCTTGATGGCAAAATGTTTTACAGTGTTGTAAACCAAATGTTTTAGTGACTTCAATATGCAGTCATTTGATAAAAAATGGCTGTTCAATGGATGGTTGTTGTTTAATATGGGCCATGTAGTAGATTTCCGAGTATACTAGCTACATACTACAGCTACCTCGAATCCTCCAAAAATGATTCAAGGAAAGTAGTGGAATCCCACTGCAGACCTTCTGTCACAGAAGTCGGAGAGTAACAAATCGTTTCTTTGATTCTATTACATGCTGTATCAAAACTGTGAAAAGATTTGTTCTAAAATGAAACAAACAATGCATCAAAACAGGGTGCAGAAACAAAACTAGTTCTTAACTACAAGTTTTACAAGTGCAAACCTATCTGCAGAAAACAAAAAACAAACTCATATGACAATTTAATGATGAAGTGCAACTTCTATAGTCATAATAATTAGCCAAACGTAAATACATTCATAATCTTAAACACTGAGCATCATGCTTATTGAAGCAAGCTTCAAACGTTTTACATATTTTTAGAGCAACAAGCAAAAAACCAACCCTTGACTACAAATATTTAAAAAATCATGCATTAATTTCAGTTTAGCAACTAAAACATGCAGAGGGTAGTCAAAAAACCTGGCCAATTGCCAAAATGGATGCATACTCCAACTGTTTTTATTCATTTATATTTGGTCTCAATTCACAACATGTTACCTAGATTTAGCACAATTGATCAATACTTTGTGGCCATTCCTTTTGATTTTATTACTGCCTTGCATTGTCTTGGCATGCTATCAATTGACTTATGCAAATACTCTAGGCTTAATGATTGCCACCCAATTTTTCATTACTTCAAACAGTTCATCCTCATCCTTTGGCCCATGATCTGTTGCTAGTTGATTAAGCTCAGTCCATAGTTCCTAATGGGATTCAAGTTTGGCAGCTGTGCTGGCCATGTCTGTCATCAAATTAAATTTCGTATTTACAAGATATTTCCGCTCCACTGCTATGCTTTGGATCGTTATCTTGCTAGCATACAACGTTATTGGGCCAATGTCGACAAGCAGAAGGGACAATGTAGGGAATTAAAATTTTGCAGTAAACTTCACCAGCCATTGTTCCCTTAATGCGACACTAAGCAACTACACCATTCCAGGAAAAACAGCCTCATACATTAATTCATTTCTGGTGTTTAAGTGTTCCTTGCATTGTACAAGTAGCAGTCATCTCACAAGTAGTATGCCACACAAAGTGGAAAGAACTACTTTGCAGCATAAAGGGTGACTTGCCAATCCAAATAGTACGTGTCCACTGTTCCCGATCCCAAATCAGTGTGTTCCTTAGAAAAGGCCAAACGCTTTGTCCAAATCTTCTCACTGATGAATGGTTCATTGGCTTTTCCTCCAATGTATTTCCTTTTCATGACGACATTTCTGAATAGTATGAGAAAATATTTTGACACCAGTTAGAGCCTCTGAATTATATGCAAGTTGGTTTTTTGTTGGAGTGCCTAGTTTGGCAATAAAACGATCGCTTCACTTGCTGGGTTTGCACTTTCAGCCCAAGCCAGGAATACAACATTTCCCGCTTGACTTCAACTTGGCACAAAGCTTCTTAGCTCTTCAATATCTAAGAGAAAACTCTTTAGAAATATGGTGAGCAATTACACCCGCCTTGAACATCCCAATGATTGCTGCCAACCTTCACCTCTGCATTCTGTTCTTGAATTTTCTTTTGAGTCTTCCTATGTATTCATCTTCATATGAAAAGTTTCTGTTGTCTGGAAGCCTTCTCATTGATGTGACGTTATATCAAACACTCTTCAATGCAAGATTAGCTTACACTGCATATGGTAAAATCTACACCTGCATATTACCCAGTAATGCAAAAAATATCTGGTGCGATAATTTTTTTTCCATTGGTATCACTCAAAGATTTTTACCTTACAGACACTACAAATTGGTATATTGCCAGGATTTTTTTCACCACCCCTTGCACATAAAAAAATTTCTCAATTCTGACTGGTTGAGAGCACTGCAATTTTTAGGAAATACTGTGCAAAAAGGAAATTCAGTTCAATTTTTCAAAATTCTCTCGAACATGTTCAAAAAATGTTTTAACTGAAAAAATATCAGTTTACAATTTCTTTTTGGTGCATGTCCTTTTCGCAAAGCATTGTACAGTTACCAAAGAGTTTGCCCTTCACGTTGAATTTTTTCATGTATATATTATTGACAAGTAATAGTATGCTTTCTCATGCAATTTGGAAAAACATACACTCGTGCATGAGTTTTTTGAACACTTCAAACTGCACTCATCCTTCAGACTTGTGCAATTGTGATAGTCTTTGAAAACCTCACTCGGGCGTGTTTTTTCCAAACTGCATTAGAAACCATACAATTACCTATACAGAGTGTTTCTTTTACTGCAATGCTAATATCATATATATCATTTTGAAAATCATGACTTTGGAAGTTGAGCTCATTGTTTATTGAACAAACAATAAGTTTTTAAAAATATTTTTGAATGTTGAACACACCAGCAAAAAATGAACACAATTGTTAACAAGATTTTCAAAATTGAGATGTAAGTGTACAATACTGTCATTATGTAAACTATGGCATAAAAACTCAGGATTTTACAAGCCAAGGTTTCTGCTTATCGAGAAAACAATTTTTATGGACAAAAGTATACAGCATTGAGCAAACAACTTTACGATTATTTTTAAAGACAGTAGAAAAATTAGGACTTAATTTCTGTGTTATAACAGAATACACGTATGTTTTACCACGATATTAATAATTGACACATAATTTAAACATTCAGGACTTTAGACAACTGGGCCCTTACTTGATGAAAAAAGATTTTTCAATGCTTTCAACGTAAAAAAATGAGCAATTTAACTGTAAAGACAAAGTTTAACTTCCACTGTACTGCTAATATTTGAGGAAAAAGTTCAAAAAATCACGATATTAGAAATGTTTTAAATAGTACTTTAACTGTCAAAAAACAAGCACAATATTAAGGCTGGTGTCGATGAAGTTTTGACAATGGAGACTTAATTTTGCTTTAAACACAAGAGTGCCAATTAACGTAGAGTCATTATTTTAAAGTAAGCTATAAAATCCCAAGATCTTGAAAGCTGACAAACTCATGCATCATTTGCTATGACTTAAACGAATTAAAGGCTAATAATTGTCACAATGGCAATATGATCACAGTCAATTTCCTTATGACTTCAATTTAAATGGCTATCACAAAATGTATCAAACATCAGAACATGCAAAACCAAATCACTTGTCATGCTAGAGAATTCAAACAATAGAACTAAACTGGAATATTTGCATGCATGGTTAAATTTAAAATTTTAAAATCTAGCTGGATGCCAAAGCAAAGTGAAATGGATGATGACATAGTCCCTCTACATCATCTAATGATTATTGTAAAAGCAATTACTAATGCACAATGTTTCACTAATATACCACTGAATGCTGCATTTGACAAGTCAGGAAAAGATAGCAATGCTGCAGCCAGAGTAAACACATTCTTGAATATTGTAGAACTTTTTAAATCTTCTACCAGTGAATTGCTTTGGCAGTAACCTTCACCTTTGTTTGTCACTACATCTCCACCAAAGTTTGCAATTAGAAACCGTTTCCTCAAACTTTGATAAAACAGATGTCTTTAGTTTGTCAAATTAGTCACAACTCGATACTGAAACTTCAATTTTGAATATTAATGGTTGCAATACATGGTAGGAATGAGGGCATTTCTTTGTGGGACAAGTACTAAACTAATCACAAGGTGCAACTTTCAGGCAGACTAATATCTTACATAACTACATACAGATTTCCCTGCTACGCTTACTTGGTCTTTCACGCATGCACATAGATATTTTTTCTAGAATCACCTTCACATATGCACAACTTGTGTACAGATGATACAAATATGTGAGAATACATCTTTCAGTCGAGGTGCAAAATGCTGGATCTGAAATATTCTCCACAGTACGAAGCAACCTGAATACAAAAACACAAAACCATTCATAACTGAAGAATGGATCATCAGCCTTTCGATGGCTGTTGATGATCACATGGTATTACAACAAAATCCATTGCTGCCTATGTAATAGAAAAATGCAGACATTTTTGCTTAAACAGCAGTTTCCATTAAACCCAATCACTTAAAATGTGAAGAAAAGTTTAGGTAATTTGGCTATTCAATCATTCTAGCTTAAAAAAACTGATGACTCATTCAATGACATTGACCTGTTATGATGTTGTACAAAATTAATGAGTGTATTCATCTGTGCAAAGTCAGGAATATTTTTGATCAATAGAAAGTGGAATGTCACTAAGGAAAAGAGGTGAAAAAAAATGTCCATACATCATGGATGAGCTATAAACTGTTATTGTCTCAAGGTCTCATTGGACACCCAAATTATCTGTTATAAAGCAGATCATGCCTGGATAATGTGGGGCTCTTTGTGCTACTATCACAGTATAACAATCAGAAAACAGCTAAAGCAACAAGTTAAGCACGTGATTTGCAAAGAAGCAGAAAAATGTGTTGCTCCAAATGGAAAAAGCATATTAAATTTAGTACTATTGCAAAGTGTGAACGTGAAATGTTGTAAAATTTAGAAAGTAACACAATGGTGCAAGGCTAGTTAGCAAAACTATGTAGGATATAATTTTGCAATGTATGTGCAAATTGTAATCAATTTTGCTTGAAATCGCTACTCTGATGGGCATCCTGCTTCCTGTCCCCATAAAAATTCAGTCCATAATACAAAGTGTGCATCTGTGATGTACTTACAACTGTATTCAAGACGACTGATTAGCCTCTAATTAAATGACACTGGGGAAGGAAACAGTCTTCAGTGTCATTTAGCTGTGATATATTCTTACCCGAAAAACGTTCTCAAAGTGAGATCAGGATCCAGCAGCAAGACTGACTGATGTTTCTGCAAAGAGGCTAACACCAGTAGAGTCTTTGTGGGGAGAGTGCCATGAACAGATGTCTCTTGTGGCTGGTTAGGATCAAAATTCATCTCGCTACGAAGTTCCAACAACTCAACAAGGTAGTCTAACAAATCTGGAACATTGCCACACATGTCATAGAGATCAGCAATGAAAGATAGCTGCCCATAAGTTGGAAAATGCTCCGACATTCGGTAAGGAGTCATTTCCTTTAATGTTGCTACACACTTCGTAGCCCAAGTACATTGATCAAAAATTGGAAATGAACGATATTTTCTAGAAGAAAAGTATGGATTACAGTGAGATATGTCTATTTAAGTTCAATTCAGGGTTAAAGAAAGAGCCTATAAATCAAAGTCAGGGATTGTACACATGTTTAATATTATAGTAATTTATTTGAATTGTCAATGCTAAGGGCAATACTTGCATATTTTGTAAATTTCATCAGAGATATTGATGGACATAAAGTGTCTATATCAAGATGAGGGGAATTGTACATGCATTTAATACAATCAAGTTGTTAAAAAAATTGCAGTACTTCTTTATATGCAGAAATTCATCTTTATGGACTTACAAGCGGGTAAAGTTTCAGAAAACAGCATTAGGAAACTAATTGGAAAAAAGTTTCTTTGGAATTAAGTCTCCACAATTCCATAATTCCAAGTATTTTCACAACAATTTTATTTTCCTTGATCTGCATTGTTAATCCCACCCACATTTGAACCAAACCAACAAAAACCACTAGTAAACAGTAGCACTGTAAAGATGGCTAAGATAATGAGTTTACCAGTAAAGGCCAGGTGGATATTAATTGTATTAATACAATATAATTGAAGCCCAACATACAGCTTGGAGCAGAGCTATTAAAAAAGATTGAATTTAAAATCTTCCTCTGGTTGTGAAGTTTTCATCTCAAGGTATCTTCAGACAAAGGGGATAAAGTTATACCACATTTGTATACATAGGTTAATAGTTTTTCATTTAAAAGATGTACAGGCACAAGGAGCAATTAGGTAGCCTGGGGGCAAGATATGGATGGTAAATCTTGTCCTCATCATACCTAACTGCTGCTTGTAATTCTACATTTGGTATATATGAAACTATTAAACTATGAATTCAAAGTTTGTAGGTAACTTTCTCAACTTTGTCTGGAGCTCTTTTAAGTTAAGACGAAATGTTATAATCAATAAAAATTTGATACTTCAACAGCTCTAGATAAAGCTATTTAAAATGTCCGTTGCATCAAGGATGTCTTGCTTGCAATGCCATGGTGTTTTCGGTTATTGAAAAATATTTATATAAGTTTATTTCTGCCTGTGCTTACAATTTTGAGCTAGCGGTAGCCGCAAAAAAGATGTGAAGATGGTGAACTCAGGGAACGCAGCAGCATTCTACGATTCTTAATTTTTGCTGCAGTTCGACTTTGCCACAGAAACTACTGCTTATTTAGCTGCTGAAGACCAGCCAATGCTGACAAAGCACATAGTAAAACACGTCTAAACAAACTTTACATCATTTCGGCTATTCATTAGCTGTGTTTTTACAATATTGGAAAGGAAGGTTAAAGCTAGGTTAGTATTTATATATTTTCAGTGCATTGCTTTCATTTATTTGTCAAAGGCAGACTGTTTATATCTCATGCTGAGGCAAAAACTCGATAAAATGGAATAAAATAATATCAAAATGTGATCATTTTAACATATCTGCTGTGTGTTGACAGAATTGTTAAGAACTAGGGATTTGGCTCATGAACAAGATATTTAATAATGTAACTGTTATTCACACAGTCACCGATCATTGAAGAAATATCAACCAATACCCAGGAACCAAATTTTATCAACAGTAAAGAAAACGTCTTCTGTATGGTACTTTACCAGAGTCAAAATTACCCAAGCAGAAAAAAATGCACTGAAAGCTATAAATGTACTAAATCAAAATACACAAAAATTTGAAATGGGGTTAAAGGTTTTTCAATTTTATGGAGTTCCAAAAATCCTTGAATGTTTGGTTTGTCCTATGTCGCTATGAGTTAAAAGAGAAGCGGAAGATCTGTAACCTCGATGCAAGATATTTCGGTAAACACATTGATCATGTACCTAAAAACACTAATTTTTTATCTGCTGATATGTTGGTAATTACCAAAGCAAGATTTTCTCCTTATCACCCCGATAAAAAGGAGAGAAGATTGAAGCTTCAGACTCTTCAGTAATGACGATACTTCCAATCATAATCTCCCGTATAATGGAAAACTAAAGTACTGGAAATGTTAAATGGGTACTGTCACTTCAGAAATTTTAATCATATCAACTAAACTGTCATTAAAATGGTTCTGTATCAATATTTGACAAAGATTGGAATATCAGGTCATTAACAGTTGCTGCATCAAGTCTTTACTTATGATTTAATTGACTTCGAGCATATTACAACTTTCTGTCACCTGACAGTCAACAACGCATCATCATCTTTCATAATGCAAATCATTGTTCATCTACAAGTATCGGACTATCAATGGACCACAAAAAATAAGCAACACTATGTTGAAAAAATGGATATGATTAAAAAGCACTGAGTAGACATTCTCTAGCTTTAACCTGGCTACAATACAGCTGTTTACTAATATGGATACAAGAAATGCTCTTTGCAAACTTGTTTGATCTATCCAACTCCTGGCTGACCATTCCAGCTAACATTTAAAAACTCAATGCTGCCTATTATGACATTATTTAATTTCGATGTGCATGGTGCCCCATTTTGTATTCTTTTCAAGGGTCCTGTATGTATGTAGGTATGTTTTTGTTCTATACTTTTTATGCTGTTTCCTTTCCTCCTCCCATGTAATAAATGTGCATTATTCACACCTTCTATAACTCTTAGTATAATTTTCAAAGGACGAAAATATAGTTGAAACCATTTGTCCAGTGCTTTTACCAAGAAGCTGTGTTTTTCTATAGTGTCTCATTTTCTATCTTTCAGCTGCCTTCAAAATTAATGTAATAGACCATTTACAATTTTTTTTGCAATTACATTTCCTGTCGCATAAAATAAACCTTAGTTTAGTGTGTTAGATGAATTATTTTATAATACATTCTAGTTTCTTTTTTGCATTTTTTGGGCTAAGAGACTGTAGTCATGGATGGCAATCATGGTTTGGCAATCATGGCAAATTGTTTTGTTAAATTTTATAACCAGGGCAGTCTGTAAAACTAAAAATGAACAAGTGCATCACAGTCAGCTAAAAAATAATCTAGGACACTACCTGTACAGAAGCTGCTTTTTCTCAACCAAAGGCTTCATGGTGCCATCTTCAAGATCACTGCCACTGTTTTCCCCCAGTTTTGTGACAAAAGCAACCAATTCTCTTCCAAAGTCTTTGAGGGCTTTTATAGCAGTTGTTCTTGGTTTCCCAACACCATATAACAATACTAGACGTTGATTTAGTTCGTGAGTACTCTCTTCTTTAAGTATTGGGAAGTGTTTCACATAGAGATCATGCCTGGATTTTTCCTTTGGTTTGGCCAACTGTTCAGTTAAAATGCTTGTCTGACTCGGCTTTTCACTCCTGAACTCATCAAACTTAAATCCTGAAGATGCTGAGGAAAGAGAAAACAACAAAATTCGATGTGAAGGTTTATTACAATTTAAAACGTCTACTGAATACATTTAACTTTGCTACAACTAATATATGCAACCAAGTGGAGCAAAAATGTTATCCTTCTTTATCTCATTGTGATCAAAAACTATAGAATCTATCTTCTTGAAATGAAGTTGCAGCCTCATTCCCAGGCTCTTTTAATGAACTTCACGAGCAAAGCCTTAAGCGTGCAGGGGCGCTTGGGGATGTTGAGAGATGCGAAAAGCCTGGCAGAAAACAAATCCAAGATGGCTGACAATGCAAACTACTTTCATGCAAATGAGGTAGAAATCAGTCATCTTTTGAATACTTTTGAAAGGCGCATTCATGAATCGGTACTTTCAGAGAGACGACTATGTGCGAAAGATGATTGCACTGATCATCGAGCTTTTTTTAATGAAACTGGAATTGTGCATCATGTACCAGTCAAACACTAAGAAGAATTTTCTAACTCCTTTATTTGTTCTCGCATCATTAAAATGTCTTTATTGTCTTCTTAGAACAGTTCTTTAGACACCATAGTACTTCTCGACTTCATCACAAGATTAGTATAAACAACTCTGTGGTGAAAGTTAAGAACATACACTTTTGTGTACTTATTGTTACGTTGCGGTCCATAACAAGAAATTAAAAAATGTTAAACTATTATACTATATAAAGAATATATTTGGAAAACACAACAATTAAAGAATAAGAACCTTATGGAAAACTTAGCTGTTTGCAATACAGTTAAAGTGACTCTGACAGAACCCAGCTCGGCTTATATTCCACAGACTCGTTGTGTTGTACAATTGTTCTCTTTGAGCAACCACGAAATCTTCCAACAATAGTCTTGTTAAATAACAATTCCCCAAGAAATTTGTCTAGCGGGAATAACTCTTCTTATACAATCTGATTTGCTATACACAAAATCAGCGTTCTCTAGTGACTATACTTCTTCTTATGAATTATTCATCTCCTACCTGAATTCTGTAGAGTTTGCTTATATAGGCTATGACTAGAAGCATTACGTTATATCTATTTAATATTATTAGCTACTGAATTAAAAATAGTTAGGAGTTACATGCAATCACTATGACTCAGCAAGAATCATGAGTCAGCAAAATGTCAACTTTAACGTTCTAAAATGTTTTGTAATTGCATACCATGTCGCATATGACATGACACTCCCTGTCTTCAAAAAAGAAACTTTTTCTAAAACTTTCATCCACTGTTCATACCCATGAATTATATATGGGACAAACAGTCTGCTACTACATTATCTCTTCCTTTGATGTGTTGAATCTCCAAGTTGTATTCTGGTAACATAAGGCTCCATCGCAAAAGGCGTTGATTCTTGTTCTCCATTTTGTGAAGAAATACTAGCAGGTTGTGACCACTAAACACAGTAGCTGGATGACTAGAAGACGAAACCTATACCTCAAAATGCCGTAAGGCTGTAATTAAAGCTAAGCATTCTTTCTTGATTGTTGAGTAATTCTTTTGACGCTTGTTAAACTTTCTTGAGAAGTAAGCTACAGGGTGATCCTCGTTGTTACCTCCATCTTGTAGTAAAACAGCGCCCATTGCAGAAACACTAGCATTAAAAGCTAATTTAAATGGGT
This sequence comes from Phenganax stokvisi, assembly GCA_025400075.2. Lineage (NCBI taxonomy): Eukaryota > Metazoa > Cnidaria > Anthozoa > Malacalcyonacea > Clavulariidae > Phenganax > Phenganax stokvisi. The sequence goes on from JAODVQ020293237.1 coordinate 10,418, forward strand.
GGTTAAAGCTGGGTGCTGATAAAACTGGAGAGCTAGTTAACAAGGCTTTTAACTGTTCAAAAGAAGTTTGCAGGAATCATTCCAGATAAACTTTGTATCCTTGCTAAGTAGACGAGTCAAGGGTTTAGTTAGAGCAGAAAAGTTTGGGCAAAACTTTCCGTAATATCCAGCCATTCCCGGGAATCTCATAACTTCTTTCTTCGATGTTGGCTGGGGAAACTCTACAATATAGGTCATTTTGGCTGCCACAGGTGTAACATGTCCTTGTCCAGCAATGTGTCCAACATAGGTAACGGTTGCAGGACTAAATTCGCTCTTTGCTAAGCTAATGGTGAGGCTTGCTTCTCGCAACTTGGAAAATAGCTTTCGAATAATCCACAAGTGCTCTTCCCACGTTTCGCTAAAGATTATAACATCATCTATGTAAGCTTCACAATCTTCGATTTCAGCTACGATGCTATTAATAAGGCGTAGGAACGTCGCAGGAGAATTTTTCATTCCAAAAGGCATCACTTTGTACTGGAACAAACCACTCGGTGTGACAAAGGCTGAGATTTCTTTAGCACGGTCTGTCAAAGGAATTTGCCAAAATACCTTTAACATTTCGAAGTTTGTAGCATATTTTGCATTGCCGATCTTGTCGATGCAATCATCAATTCGTGGAATTGGAAAAGTGTCCGACTTCTTAACGTTATTCACTTTCCGATAGTCCGGGCACATTCGATAGGTACCATCAGGTGTGGGGAGGAGAATACAGGGTGAGCTCCAGTTGCTATTACTTGGATCAATAAAATCATTTTGCAGCCAATACTCTGTTTCGCCTTGAAGTGCTTCGCTTTTCTGTGGATTCAACCGGTAAAGATGTTTAATTGGAATTGCATCACCAACCTCGATGTCGTGGCAGACTGAGTCAGTGCAGGAAGGAACATCAGGAAACCAATCAGAAAATTCGTTTACCAAATTCTCAATGTCCACATGCTGAGATAGAGTTAAATGAGCAAGTTTTTCTTGTCAAATTGCAGAGAATGTCAGAGTTCATAAGCTGGTAGTATTGCCTAAGTCAGATTGTTCTGGAATATTAGATGGAAGATTATCCTCCCTGAAAGAAAGACCTACAGGACGGACATTGTCACCACTCATTGTGGCAAAGTTGCTTCGCCTCTCGCCTATCAGGGGTGACTAGCACAAAGTTTATCTCACTCTTTCATTCTTTCACCTCATATGGACCAAAGTACCTAGCCCTAATGGGATTTCCAGGAATGGGAAGTAATGCTAATACTTTGTCACAAGGCTAAAATGCTCTTTTAGCCCTCTTTTATCATATCGTGTTTTCATGGAGTTTTGCCTTTTTTTTAGATTATGTCTAGCAATTTTGAATACATTTGTCAGCCTGGTGCGGAAGTCCGAAACATGCTGCAGCAGATTAAAAGACTGGTGCTCGTAGCATAAAACTTGTACTTCAAAACTTTAAGTGGTCCCCGAACCAAATGTCGAAAAACTAGTTCAAAAGGGCTGAAACCTAACGACTCTTGGACAGACTCTCTGGTCGCAAACAAAAGCAAATGAATTCCTTCATCCCAATCATTTTGGGTGTCAAAGCAATAAGTCCGAATCATATTTTTCAAAGTTTGATAGAATCGCTCAAGAGCACCTAGCCTTTCTGGATGATAAGCACTTGAACAAATTCGCTTTATTCCTAATTCATGCATAACTTGTTGAAAAAGACCAGACGTAAAATTTGAACCTTGATCGGACCGAATAGATTTTGGTAGACCAACGAACGAAAAGAATTTGGATAATGCTTTTGCAATAGTTTTTGCTTTTATGTCTCTTAGTGGCACCGCCTCAGGAAATCTACTTGATGCGCACATATTGGTCAATAAATATTGATTTCCACATTTAGTCTTTCGCAAAGGACCAATAGAATCGATAATAACTTGACTAAATGGTTCTTCGATAGCTGGAATGGGTTGGAGGGGAGCCTTTGGAATAGTTTGGTTTGGTTTACCCACAATTTGGCATGTGTGGCAGGATCTACAAGATTCAACCACATCTTTTCGAAGACCGAGCCAAGAAAAGTGATTGGTTATTTTGCTCAAGGTTTTGTTAATGCCTATATGTCCGGACAATGGTGTATCATAGCTAATTGTAAAATTTCTGAATGATATTTATTTGCAACGACAACTTGGTGTTTGACTGCCCACTCGTCTTAAGGAGAATCCTCCAGTGGTCTTCATTTACGCAATAATACATCATTTTTCATGTAATAGCCGATGCTATTTTCTGCGATTTCATATTCATCAAAACATTTAGAAAATAAAAAAGAAATGTCCGGGTCATTACCTTGCTCTAAAATAAGAGATTTGGAATCAGTGCCAAGCTAATGCACGCTATTTGCTGGGTCACTGGAATTGCTTGAAAATTGATTTTCAAAATGATCTTGCAAAAGTGTACTGCCTAATTCATAATCGTGACCATTATCTCTTGATTGCTTTTTACTTATTGCTCGAGTAACAGTGCACGAAGGAAACAAATCTGGAATCTCGTTTTGAATTGGATCTCGAATTTCTTCTAAGTTTGGTTTTTCAATCACAATCGGATTAATAGAAACTTTTTCTCCGGCTAAATTGTTTCCTAAACGTAACTGAATACCGTCAAATGGTAAACTTGGTTGAACACCAATGGAAACTAGTTCACAAACCAAATTTGAAAATAAATAAACGTTGTGAAGTGAAACGGACGAATATGCCGCAGAATTTATTCCTTTAATTAAAACATTTGTTTCGAAGTAGGATTCTTCAGAAAATGGTAAAGTGCTTGTCAACAAAAGAGTTTGCGAAGATCCAGTATCCCTCAAGATTTTAATTCGTTTTGCTGGTTTTTTGTCATAGGTTAAGGAGATGAAACCTTTGTGTATAAATCGTTCAAAAGTTTGCATAGCTGAACCTGCCGATGCTTCATTTTCTACATGTTTATTTGCATTTTCACGTGACTTTTTGTCCAGAGATTTATCTGGAAAAATATCTTCTTTTCTACTTTTTGTAAAACCTGAAGGCTTTCGATTATTTGTGACGTTTTCTTTCCATTTTAGTTTCCAGCAGTCTGATAGGACATGTCCGGGATTTCTACAATATCTGCATGAAATAGTCATAAACGGTTTTCCAGATGCGTTCGGTCGCTCGTCTTTGGAAATATTATTGTTAAACTTCCTTTCGCTTGAATTCGGCTTGGAAATGCTAGAGGATTCTTTGTTTTGACCTGATGAAGAATTTTCAAATCTCGAAGCAAAATTTTGGTTCTTAGCATTTTGTGAAAATAATCGATTCGGCTTATTTGTAAAAGAAATTTTGTGGGTGAAGGAATAATTATCAGCCAAAAGAGCTGCATCAACCAAAGTCTCTGCTTTTTGTTCATTAACGAAGGTTTGAATATCGACATTGTTACATTGTTTAAATTCTTCGATCAAAAGAAGTTGTCCTAATTTATCAAACCTTTTGTTTACTTTTTGCGAGTTACACCAGCGATCAAAGAGTTGTTCTTTTTCTCTTGCAAATTCCACAAACATTTGCCTATCAGTTTTGGAATAGGACCTAAATTTTTGCCTGTACACTTCAGGGACCAACTCGTAACCTTGAAGGATCAAGCCCATAACTATGTCATACTCTGAAGCTTGTTCGACTGACAATTGAACAAAAATTTCACGTGCTTTACCGGTCAAAACACATTGCAAAAGAAACGGCCAATGTTTTTTCGGCCACTTTAAATTTTCGGCAATTTTTTCAAAATGAAGAAAGTATTTGTCTACATCCAATTCCTGGAAAGGAGGGACTAATCTTATTTGCTTAGGTACTTCAAAGCCTGCATCTACCTTTCCTTGACTAGGTCTATTGTCAGCTCGTAATTCTAAAAGTCTCATCTCTAATTCTAGTTTTTGACTCTCTAGTCTAGATTTCCTTTGTAATTCTCTCTCCTCCATTTCTCTTTCTTCTCTTTTTCGTTCCCTTTCTCTTTCTTTTTCTTCTCGCTTAAATTCTAACTCTAACTTTTTAATCTCCAACTTTAATCTCAGTTTTTCGCTACTAAGCTCGTCACGGTAAGAAGAAGGGACGACTAGAGCTTGAACTTGTGAGGCAGGGACCTTCAAGCCTTTTTCCTTCACCAAGTACTCTTTTACTACAGTACGTAATTCCTCTTTCTTACTTTCCTTTCTAGTTACTAAGCCTGCACTCTGTCCTAAGGCTATCAAATCATTGTTTCTAGGAGTATTTAAAGCACAAAACTGAAAAGAAAATAAGAACTGTTTGGGGTCAAACTCCGACATATTATGTATAACGAAGTATACACTATTTTAATAAAAGAAGTTTCCGGGCGAGCCCCAATTGATATGTTGCGGTCTGTAACAAGAAATTGGAAAACGTTAAACTATTACACTATATAAAGATTATATTTGGAAAACACAACAATTAAAGAATAAGAACAATCCTATGAAAAACTTAGCTGTTAGCAATACAGTTAAAGCGAGTCTGACAAAACCCAGCTCGGCTTATATTCCACAGATTCGTTGTCATATAATTGTTTAGTTTGAGCAACCACACAGTCATCCAACAATAGTTTTGTTAAATAACAATTCCCCAAGAAATTTGTCTAGCGGGAATAACTCTCCTTATACAATCTGATTTGCTATACACAAAATCAGCGTTCTCTAGTGACTATACTTCTTCTTATGAATTATTCATCTCCTACCTGAATTCTGTAGAGTTTGCTTATATAGGCTATGACTAGAAGCATTACGTTATATCTATTTAATATTATTAGCTACTGAATTAAAAATAGTTAGGAGTTACATGCAATCACTATGACTCAGCAAGAATCATGAGTCAGCAAAATGTCAACTTTAACGTTCTAGAATGCTTTGTAATTGCATACCATGTCGCATATGACATGACATTATATCATAAAGCCAATTATGTTACCCAGTAGACACTCACGGAGAAAAGTATTATGCTCAATGTACTACAATATAACATGCAGGGGAGAGTGTGTGCAGTGTGATCGTCTGGACAAATGTCAATCACGTAATCTGCAATATTTTGACACAAGAAGTGAAATGAGAAATAGTAAAGCATAAACTTAAAAATAGTTAAATACAATATGAAACCAAAATTAATTCTCAATTATGCAAAGGATACACAGCTTTAAGATTAATCAATGCTTTTCTTCATACTGTTTGGAAAGGCCGCTTTAATTGATCTGGAGATTAAGCTGTTTTCTAGGTTCAATGTTGAGCATATTATCCATCAACCATGACTGCTTTGTATGTGCACTTGGATCTTCCACATATTGCATAAGGTTTTACAGCTCAGTTACCAACGCATCTCTCCTGGTACTGCCCTGGTGACTGGACAGCTTATGTGCTATATAAATGAAAAGCATGGATTCCTGTCTCATGCAATAAAAATATGCCAGGGGGAACAATCTTGAGCATCTTGAGCCAATATTACTGAAAAAAAGTACCATGGCACTAGAGTACTGATTAATTAACCTGGTCACTTACTGCTCATGCTTTCAATACCATGAATATGGAAGTATAATTTCTCAAGCTCATTAACAGCTCAGAAAGCAGAAACAAAAAAAATCAGTACAGTGGAGGATATTTGGAAATCAGAGGAAGAATTTACAAAAATTAAGGCAACCTTCACAGTGATTTTGTCCCAAAATATGCTTTCATTTGAGAAGTACTTGTAAGGAGGATATTCTTCTACCTCAAAACACCTCAAAATTTGTTTAAAAATACTCTGCTTCAACTCCTTCAATGGAATTTAGAGTCATCCTACTCATAATTGACGTATTAGATAAAAATAATGGTACAAGGATATGAAGCAATATATATTATTGCATGCAGGACCATACAACCATGCATGCAGTAATATCTTACAAAGAGCTGTAAGTACTGTACCATACTCATGTATAACATAACCCTTGTTTCAAGAATTCCCAGCCCTTTTCAGGGAAAGTCATATATAGTTAGAATAAGTAAAATAACAGAGCAAGGTGCATTACCAGCTACCGAGTAATACACAATACAACGATTACTGAGTCCAGCCACAGTAATCATTGTCATACAATAGCTCTATTTCAATGTATTAAAATATGTAAGAAATTTAAGTAATATGAGTTGTACAGTATTTAAAAATTTGATATACCAGCAAATCATTTGGGCCTTGACTCTGCAGCTTTGGACTCTGGTGTGAAATTATGTTTTTCTGGTCGATTTCTAATCATCCATTTGTAATTAGAATAACTTTGTGGAGAGTGGTGGTGTAGTTGGAGTAACGGCATGCTCACAGGCTGAAAATTTGTTTCATTCAGTAGTCAATAAATAGTTCAAATAATAGAGTTACTTCAGATACCTGTATTCTTTGTATTATTGTCATTTGTGCAAATGTGTACACATATCAGAATGCACTTTAATATCATGAGATATTAAGCTGTTTGCCAGCTGATATTACTTCTGCCAGCGAAAGACACATGGTTGAGATATACAAATATGCCCACTTCAAATACACGTGATGGTCAAAACAATGAAAACAAAGCAAATCTATACACTCCAGCGATAATTCTACACAATAAATAAATTAAAATTACCTTCAGGTGGTTCTTTGTGAAGAGATCTGTCAGAATCATCCATGGGGAGCAGATAAAACAATGACAAGTAATGATTTTACAAAAAAAGAAGCTAAAAATTTTCAATTTGTTCGATTTGCGAGATATTGGTTATTCTCTGCCAGGCTCTCGCCTCTCCCGCTGCAACTCCCTACCTCCCTAAGCACCCCGCGCACTTAGTACTTTGCATGCAAAGTTCAACCAAGAGCCTGGGAACAAGGCTGATGAAGTTGATTGAATGCAGCAATATCCAAGTTAAGTTTTGATGTTTGTTTGGAACTGTTAAAAAATATCAGCAGAGACACAGAGGATTTAACATATGCTACCAGTTTTAGAAGGATGGAAACATGGTAAAAATGGTAAATAAACTGAGTTTTTTCATATTTCACAATGTACAAGACGTTGTAGTCTCATTGGGGGACACAAAAGTTCATTTTTGCTCTTGTTTAAAATAGTTTCACAAGAAGTACCATGTAACATGGGGCGCTAACACACAAAGAGAAAGAGAATTGCAACAATTCAGTCCTCACAACATTTGCTACTAATTTCTTATTTGATTGCACAAACGTGCTTTAATCTTAAAAATAAGCTACTAAGTGTGCTGTCATTCGATTTTGACATAACTCGTCTAGCAAAACTATTTTAAACAACATAATGAAAAAGTGTTAAACCAAAACTTGAAGATGACATGCTTGATTTGTTGATACTTTTATGTTTAATGTATTGCAGTTGATCAAAAGCGAAGATGCAAACCGATGATATGATTTCTTAAAAACAAATCTCCCCATTCTATTGTACTTTAACTTAAAATATTATTAACAATTAAAAACACAATCTTTTCACATGTAAATCTAGTGTCTTGGATTGCAAGAAAGAACTTCATTAAGCAAATAAAGTGATGTGCTGTGTCAAAAAACTGCAGGGACAAGCAAGCAAATCTGGTCATGTGTTACCTGCAAAAGGTGAGACAAGACCATCATCAGGAGGCTCTGTGTCTTGGTATAACAGTTTTTGAAGCTGTTCACGATGTAACATCAATTCTTGATCAAGTTCCAGTTGTTTGTTTAATTCACTAGCACTATCTGACGAACGGCGACTTTCCTGAAACAAAACAAACATAAGGCTTGAACATAAGGCAGAGGTCTTTAAAGCAAATTTCTTAACAATAAATTTGTGCTACAAATCATGAAACGCTTCCTTCGACTATGGCACTGAACTTAGTTCTAACTATTCCACTTTTGAGATTAGCAAAATGGGCACATACTGATATTTCCTTCAGGAGTGAGACATGAAGCTAGGACGATATGATTTATAAAAACCTAATGTTGATAGAGGGCCAATTTGCATGAATTGAATGGCTTAACCTAACAGAATATTTCAAAATACAAATGAAAAGACATAACTTTTTAGATTTCTATCTTTAGGCTCTCTTTAAGGTTGGGATCCCCTGTTTGCTTCCAGGCTGAGGGAAAGCTGTTGCACTGCACCTGAACTGGTTCTCTATATAGTTTATTAAAATATTACTTGCAGACAATACTCCTTGAAATTCGTGTTCTATTCAGTCCTTTCACTCTGGCTTGCTTTGAGAGGAGAATGAATTCCCACAGAAAGTTTGAAGAAAAAGGGTCATTTTTTTCCCATCTAAAATCCTCATGCATATTAATGAAAGTAAAAGCTTTGTCTTTTGTCAGTGAAAATATCAACTGTTACTACATTCTGATTTCTTGACTTCCCTATTGCAAATCAGACCAATATGCTATTAGGCAACAATTGTTTAAATCTTATATAAAAGAGCAATTACTAGACACAAATTAGGCAAGTCAACCTATAAGCAATGAATTTAAACTTAATTTTAATCCATACACTCTTTATAAATAAATTGCATGCACTGCAACTGGAAAATCAAGAACCGAAACACATGGTACTGCACATGATGCTGTCATTAGTTTTCAAGTAATTGCAAACTTTTTAAAGTGCACCTTTAACAGATTTTACTCACTTCAACTCCACTGCATAGGCTTCAGATCACTACTTTACCTGAATAGTTGTTTCATGTAATAACTCAGGTTGACTTCCTTCAAGTTTCACAGCACTATCTTGAGGCAATGTAGCATTCTCTGAGGTAGAACTTGACAAAGTTTCAAGATCACCACGTGATATCAGCGTACAAAGATAAGCATTGTGAGAAAAGATATCATATCGAATCAGTTCACCATACAACATGACTAACTGACGGAACCGAGTGTCAAGTTGTTCCTCATCACCTAGTACACAGGCAAGAAAGTTACTGGAGAAGATATCTCTTTTGATTGGGAAATACTTCATTCATTTTCTGACAACCGACTACAAGCAGTTATCTCTTATAAAGGAGTTATGTCTATAACAACAATAATGATTTTGGAAATATTTCATTTGCTGTTCATAAAAACATTTTTAACACAAGTAATAAAAGATAGCATGCAGCAAAAAGAATGCTGGCACAAGCAAAGGACCTAAGTTGCCCATTAGTCATGAAAAACTACGTAATATTTCAATAAAAATCATTTCAAAACCATTGTCGTTTTTATAATGATCAACACGGCAGACAGTGAGTAGTCCTATTTTCTTTATGCATCCTATTGGCTTTATCAATACTAAACACAAGCCAACAAAAAGGGCGTAAAAGCAGCAATAAAAGAGTGGGAGAAAAGTACAAGTCTTTAGTAGAGAAATAGCAAGTTCGACTTCCGGCCATGAGTAATAGATCTGGAGCCCCAAGTAAACAGTTGCAAGTCTCTTATAAAAAGTCACTGGTCAAACAAATCCTCAAAATGTAGTTAGAGTTAATAGTAGAGAGTTTAAGGAGAGGGCAAACTTTCTGAGATCTTTAAAATAATTTAATCGCCACACTTTGTTAAATCCTGGCTAATGAGTATTACTCATGCAAGGCAGCTGTGTGTGAGTCAATGTCTGTGGTATACTTATACACCACTACTGCACAAGAGAATACGCCGACCATGCCACATGACACATCTAACCACCCACACACTCTACAACTTTATGCACATTATACATCATACCCTCTCCAGCATCACCACGGTGAACATTTGTACATGCTTGCACTTGTGGCTGCTGACTGCTTTTCAGTATAGACATACATCAGCATAAAGCTACATGCATTACCCACAATTGTTATTGCAGGTTTCAGTTGGTTAAGCATTTAGCCACATAGTCATTGTCAGATTATCTTACAAGTTGATAACATGACACATAAAGATATAGTTTTTGCTTTTGCCAATAGTACAACACAAATTATTCTATGTCATTTTGTGATGTTTGTTTTTATTTGGTACTTCTTTAATGCTGTAAAAAATACATCCAGATAGCAACAAGTGCCAACAATCTGCTATTTTGAATGCCAAGACTCCATAATTTATCATCCATTGAAATTAAGCAGCACTATAGTACCACTGACTTGTAAATGTAACATTTCTAAAGATTGTTTATATTCTGCATTAATCATAGCAAAAGTATATAGCTAGACTACACTACATTCGCAAAAATTCATTCCCAAATATCTTGAATTTACTTGACTTCAATTGCAGAATTTTGCTCCATTGACCTAGCCCTAAAACAGCAGCCAATTTGCGATTTGAGGGACAAATAATGCAAGGCTACATTGCCACACATTTGTCTAGAAATTAATACTAGTAAATTTTACTTGTGAATTTTTGCTTTATGTTAGTTAATTACAGACTTTCAATGTTTTATGTTATGTATCATTTTAACATTTGTTTTCGTGCTGAATGTTTACCAAAGTATTTAAGATGGGAAAACCACAAATTTTGGAAACTTCGAGCCACAATTTTCACTATGCGAAACCAAATGACTAAATTACTTATAACAAAAATGGGTCAACAGCTCAATGCTGCAAATTACAAGTACAACTCATTGCTGATTACTGCAAATTCTTGTTCTACAGAATTGTACATTGTTTGACACAGCAAAGACTCAAAATATTTTCCACTGAAAAACAGCATCTTAGAAAGTGTGTATATTTTGGCAAGTGCCTATATCTATATCTTAGCAAGTGTCTATAGTGTCCACATGATCACCTGTTGTACATGTTTTACTCCTATAACTTACACCATTGGCACGGGGAAAATATTGAAATATTTTTGGGCAAACCACATGTTGGATGGCAATTCAGAGAAACCTGGGCCCCGTACTCTTGGAGATTTTTAACATTTTACAACAAATGGTCACGAGAAATATGTCCTTTCGTCCCCTGGAAAGTTTATACCATGACTGACTGTATGCCTGACCAACTGATATGAAATTTCCCAACTCATTAGCAAATAGACTGAAATATTTTTTTGTTCGATTGCTGGTCAAAATAAGTATGAAATTACGTTACACAAACGTTGAAGTAATTCATTAGGTTTACTAATACAGCAGATGTAGATTTGGAGCTCTGATTAATAATTCATTATAATTTATATCCCCTTTGAGTACTCCTAAACTTCAAAAAACAACTTGATTTTTGTTGTTATCAGGTATCTTGCAGCTATATTGCGGATATATTCTTAGGCTAACAATGGCAGGATGTGGAGAAGTTGAAATAAAATCAGAAATTCAATGTGCTCTGAAATCAGAAGCATTCCAGCAGTAATTGAACGTGGTGATTCAAGAGGTTTTGAAGGTGGGATTTTCGACAATACCTAAGCCAGCAACCAAAGCAACGGATGTCCAGCAGAAAAAGATTGATGATCTTGAATTGCAGTTGTTAAGCATAGTAAATTAGGATATTGACAAAAAGCAATACTCAAGGTGCTGATGTTTGTATTTCTGGAAATAATGAAAAAAACGAAAGATCTCTGTTGATTTAATTGTGCAAATCTGCAATAAAAAGTATCAAAATAACATATTGTGCGGGCAAGCCAAATGACCATAAATTTCAAGCAATGACTTTGCGGTTTATATTGCACAAAGATACAATTGCTGCAATGAAAAAGTGAGGTGAGTTATATTCAATGTTACATTTTTAAAAGAGGATCCTATCATTAAAAATTAGCAGACACTCTATCACACAAGGAAAATATGTAAGACTGCTGAAAAACATTAAATGCCAACGTTACAGTGAATGTCATATAACATCAAAACGTGATATAACTTGTATATTGATTGGCCCAACAATCAACGTTCAGTATTGATCAACAACCTCACCTTTCTAAAGAAGTGCTGTGAAAATGAGGTACTTCCTAAAGGGCTATGCATTTCAAATAAATATCATTCCCAGTATGCACAGAAAATTCTAAAAAAAACTGAAGTGGTACTGGTACGTCATCAAATTTCTTGGACTTGTAGACAGGTAAGAATGGATGATAGCAATGCTATTTAGAACGAAGAATTATGTTCAATGCTCAATTATGAACATCACGAAACTGCGAAAAGAACGATTTCCTTTCCTTCTGCAAAGACTTTTGAGATATCTTGTTCAAAGCAGATCACCAAGTTCAAAAAGTTGTCAAGTGGTCAGAAGCATCATCACCAACTACAAGATTTGGCTGGTCTACATTGCACTGTTATCAACAAGAGTGGGAGGAAACTTGCGCCGATTGAAAAACACGTCTTGGCTATCCATTTGAATGTCACAGTAGCATCTAAGAAAATCCTCACCATATAAAACCTCTCATAGTAAATGCTCATATTTAAAAAAAATTTGCACATCCCAAAACATTTACGTCAACATTAGTGACACAAATGCCCTTTGCCAAGACAGCAACTTCACATGCAGAAACCCAAACAAGAAAAATGGAGAAAGGAGCAGTAGAAAAAGAAGAACAATAATATTTTGTTGTGGGTATGGCAAGAGGTGGAGCTACAATCTAGGAAATAGTACAAAAGACCAAGCAGCCAAGAGGCACAAATGCAACAGTCCCAAGAATATTTAAACTTCATGGAAATGTCCAAATAGACAAATGGTCCTGAAGGCCTTCACAAGCATCAACACAAAACCACAGGCAATTACAGAAACCGGCAAAGGACAAGAGTACACCAGCAAGAGATTAGGCAAAAAAGTGGGGTAAGGCAATAAAGAAGTTGGTAAGTGCAGGAACAACATGAAGATGACCGCATTCATTGAGTTTAAATGGAAGGCAGGCATGTAGAAAGCCATTTACAAGTGATAAGAACAAAAAAAAGAAAATAGCTTGGGCAAAATGAAGACCAACACAATGGCATACTGGAAGAAAGTCGTTTTCATTGATAATTGAAAATAAAAAATCAGCGCAAGAGAAGGACGTGAAATTGTTTGTCCCAAGACAACAGAAAGCTGCCTTGCAGCAGTCTTGCTCAGTAAACACTGGAAAGGTTGAAAGGTTTTAATAATGATGTGGGGTTCCGAGTCCTTTAACGGTGTCAGTCCACTTAGCATTGTTGATGGAAGCATTACTGGCACAAAATACCTTCAATTTCTTGCCTCTAGTTGCTGGCAGACACTGCGAACAAATGAATACAATTTTTTAAGATGATGATGCCCCTCTTCATCATCTCATGTAGTGACATTATGGAATAACAAAAATTTGACTGGCTTGCACAAAGTCTTGACCTCAACTCTACTGACAACTTGTGGATAGTTGTGACAAAGGCGAACAGCAAGAGGACACCTTATCCAAGGACAGTTACTTATTTGAAACCAGTTGTTCAGGAAGAATGGGAAAAAGTTCCAAATCCAGCAGATCAGACATTGGTTGAATGCATGCCAAAATGAACAAAGATGATCATCAGGGCTAAAGGATATCCCACTAAATATTAAAAAATTAAGCTAATGTGTTTTGCATGTCATCTAAAAGTATGCCAAATGTTATGTATTTGAATATTTAACAAGTTTTGTGAAAGATTCTAGTAGAAATTAGTAGAGTATTGAACTTCAAGGCTTGCGTTTAGCGTTTTGGCAAGTCACTGCGCATAAATTTGGAATATTGCCTTTGTCGGAGAGGACATACAACAACCTTTCGCTGTTGTAAATGACAATGAAATTGAATGAAACTCTTATTACATTGTTTCCTTCAGCTGTTCTTGCCTAAATTTTCCCCTTGTTTGTCAAGGAAGGGAATGCGCATCAAAATTTTAGGTCTGACACCATTCTCATCACAAATGTTGTTTCAACATTGATCAACATTCGAAAGTTTCCTTCTAAGTTTTGAACTAAGCAAACTCCTAATCAGGAAAAAAAAGCTGTTCTAAGCTGTCCTTTTCCAAGTTTGGTTTTCAGACAACTGGTTATTGCTACACAATGTGAATGATCAGTGGAATAGGAAACAGTTTTGCATGAAAAAGGTTTGAAGGCAGAAAAGTTTGTGTATTGACCAAAGTGTGTAGATTTATAACAAACATCTGTGCTATCTGACAAACTCAAAAGTAAACAACTAGGGACCTCAAGGAGAGTGGAAAGTTTCTGAGATATTCACAAAATTTTACCACCCACACTCTGTTAAATTCTGGCTATTAAGTATTACTCATGCAAGATAACTGCATGTGAATCTATGTCTGTAGTATAATTAAACACAACTACAGCACAATAAATCACACTGACCATGCCACACTCTACACATCTAACCACCAACCTACTCCATTACAGTATAAGCACTCTACCATGCTCCATTATAGATTGCTATGGCGTTATTGTGAGCTATATTTGCAAGTTACATACTTACAAATAGTATTTGAATAGTATTTGAATGTACACACTTACAATGGTGGCTGTGTATTATTTACAGTATAAACAATGCACAGTGTATAGAATATTTTGAAGCTACATGCAAGATTCATATTTGTTCTTGCAGATTTCAGTTGTTTATACATGCCTGGCATCATAAATAGAGCTATACAAATTATTCTCATCAATGTAAGTGCATGTCCTTGTATATCCTTTGGTTTTTACAGGGTAGTCGCATAATGCTGTACTAAATATACCAGGATAGCAAGAAGTGCCAAGAATCAGCTATGTTGAAAGGAAAGACTCAACAACTTTATAAACCATTACTCAGTAACACATAGCACCACTATACTACTACTCACTTGAATAATCGAAACTTTCCGATGATTGTTTATAGTCTATATTCATTACAATGTGAATGTATAGCTACACTACAATACTTTTGCAAAAATTCATCGCTGACTGCTAGTAATCAGGTTGACTTCAGTTGTAAATGTTTGCTCTATTGACTTACCTAGCCAACGTGTTAATTAGGGATAAATGTGCAAGTGTACAACACCACACCATCTGGAATTTTACACTAATAAACATTAGTTGTGAGTTTTTGCTTTAGCCTGTAATTGTGGACTTGTAACGTTTTGCTAGGTGTATTAATGTGAGTTTCGTGCTGTATGTATAAAATAATACTTAGAATGGCAAGAAATGCAAAAAATTCGCATCTTTCATTGGCACATTTGTGGTAATATACCAGATGACTGTGTTATTTATGACTGTAAGAAGTTGGGTTAATAGCTCAATGCCACAGAATACAAGTAACTGTCATCGCCGTTTCCTATATATTTTCGTCCTATTCTGTTGCAACTCACTTGATACAGCAAAATCCCATAAGATATTTTGCTTTTCAAAGCAACTTACGGTGTGTATAGCTGTAGAAATAAAATTTTGATCACGGTTTATTTATGTTTCACTCCAAGGACTCTTAAACTCTGCAAAAGACATGGACTGGACAGTATTCTAAAACATGTTACATTATGTAGCAGGAGCAGGTTGTTTGAAGCCTGTCTAGCTTAAAAGGTGAATAAGTCAGAATTCAACAATACTCCTACATATCTTCTGAAAATTTCAAATCAATATTATGCAGTAAAACAAGAGGCAAATGCACAATGATTGCAGAGAATAAACCAGTTTCTATTCGTCATACAATGAATATATATGTATGATTTTTATTTTGACCACATCCACCTTTTAAACTAAACACGCTTCGAAAAACTTGCCCCAGGATATTAAATATTCTCCCAATGTTTGCCAGACGTACTTCTCTTCAATCCTACTTAAGCACTCTTTTAGATTGAGAGGAAATTTTAGAAACACACTCTACATTTAGAGTCCTAAGGCACTTTGGAAGAACTCATGGACTTTAGAAAATGCACAAATACTACAATAATACACCACAATTCACACCAATCATTAACACAACCAGCGCACCACACTAAAATGCAGGCATATTTCATGCAAAGTTATTGAATCCTTCAGCCCAGAACAAGTACATGCTTGTGATTCATTTCATACAGAATCAGATTTATAGTCTATACTAAACAACTTTATTTATAAGTACATTGTTCAATTCAAAGCCATAACATAAACCTAAAAATGTCTACCTAGAAAAATTATGGTAAACAGTGTAATTCAGCTACTGAGCTCATTAGATCTGCTAAAACGAATTCATATGACAAGGCAAGGAGAAATTTCAGCAATCCAATGTCAACTAGAGAACTCAAGGAGAGTGCAAGGTTCTGAGACCTTTAGAACATCTTGCCCACTACAAATTGTTAAACAGAATGTACATGCAAAAGCAAAATTTGCGAACACATTTTTAGAACACAGTTTTCTGTCAGAGAGAGAGAGAACGAAATGTTGTTAACAGTAAAGATTGCGACCGCAGCGAAACATTGCAAACTTTTACAGCTGTCATGGACCAAGATTTTATGTTAACTTTCTGCATTTTTATTGAAGGAATAGTATGTGTGTGGTTTTTAGGAAAGAAGACATAAAATTAGTAAAGTATATTGTTTAACATAATTATCTACGCATCCTTTGTTCATGTTCAAATTGAGTACATATTGTTTTACAGCCTATTTGGCCTCCTTTGTATTTTGTACTTGACATCAAGCTTTGGGAATTAAATGTACTCTCTAATACTCTGAATTTAAAAGATTAATTAAAAACGATTTCTAATTCCGGGTCGTTGCACATCCTACAACAGTACAAAAACAAATCAAGGCGGCAAACTTCAAAAGAATATTATTAGACCTCGGCCAGCAGTTAGAGCCAATGATTTTCGTGCTTGAAGAAATGACCAACGTCAAAAGACAGTTGCAAGAGATGAGCACCAGTCTGCATTAGAATAATACATCATCATGTACTGAAACCCCTCTTTGTATTTTAGGGGCAAAAACCTAATCGTAAATGTCTTCTATGGGTGTATCCAAGCCATCTTGAGTAATTAGCACTTCGACAATCATCAAATAGTACTCATCGAAAAGTCACAAAGTATTTGGAAAATGTCAAAAACGAGTGCGAAAATGCGAAATAGACAAATATGTCGAATCCGTGTGATGAAATTGTTCAAGTTGCACAGAAATCAAAGAAAACTTTCACAGCAGAAACAAATGAACAGAGAGACTTAAAAGACAAAATTGATCAGGATTTGTATGGGAAAACAACGGCATAGAGGAAACAGATTAATTACATACAAAATCAGCTTTTGAGCAATAGAGATATAGCATGCAAAATGGGTGCCAAATTTTAGAACACCGTATGCAAAATTTGACAAGGGCTAATGAGGCTCTTGAATGCATGTTGGAGGCCCTTAAGAAAAAATCTCGCTTTATGGAAACTTTGGGGACATATGCCATGCAAAAAACAGTGTATTAAATCAAATTCATGAAAGAATTTGTAATTAAAAGTTAGATTATGATAATAAGAGCTCAGTCACAACTAAAATCCTGTTTTCAACCAGGCTAAATTTTGAGGGTGGAAAATAAATCTAGCAATGTAATTGGTTCGCTTAAAACATTTTCGCAGCAAACTATATTGCTAGCCAATCAGATTGTTAGATTTATTTTCCGCACACAAACTTCTGCCAAGTGGAAAACAGGCTTAAGAAAACAAATCAAAGTGCGAGGTCATATAAGTCCAATAAAAATGCTATATCCGGTATTCTAAAGTTAGAAAAACCCTGTCAACCTGACAATGGTACCAGTACTTGGAAGAACAAGCACCCATATTACAGGAAAAAATGAGAATGGCACACAAGAGAGAGAGGAACTAGACAGAGTTAATCATGTGGCTTTAGCAAAAATAGAAGAGGATGCCAGAAATTCAGAAGGAGGAAAACAAATGAAAGACCACATTAAACTTTCTAATGAAAACTCCAAGATGAAGGGGGAACCAACTGCAACAGAAGCACGCAATGAAGAGTGCGTAAAGTTCGATCGTGAGGATGGCTTCCGCATAACTATTGATGAATTGCTAGCTGACGACAAATCCAGAGAACATTTATCCCCATTCACGTTCTGTGCAGTTGATTATTTTGGCCATTGGTAGATCAAGGAAAGAAGAAAGGAACTTAAATGGTGTAGAGTTGTATTTACATATTAGGCATACCGCACAGTACACCTAGAGGTGGCTAAAATTTTGGAGACAGGCCCGTTTATGAACATCCTGAGTAGTTTCCTTGCAAGACAAGGCCTTGCTTGCCAGGTTAGATCCAAGGCACAAATCTGGTTGGAACTCCGGAAGAATTGAAAGAAGCATTAACGAAAATGAATTGCAATGAAGTAAGACAGTTCCCGTTGAAGTAGGAGTGCAACTGGTTTGAGTTCAAGTTGAACACTCCTAAGCCAAATCATGCAGGAGAAGTATGGGAGTGATTGAACCACACAGTACGCAATGCTCTTGATGGTCTTCTTGAAGAGCAAAGAACACCACTAGGTGAAGAATCTCTGGGAACCTTGATTTGTGAAGCCGAGGCTTCATAAAAAGCCACCTCATTGTCTCTGTGGGAACCAACTCCCACAAAGTGGAAACACTGATGCAGAAGGAGTTGCTCATAAAAAAGTCAATGGAATTAATGCCTCCACCAGTAGAACTTCAATCTACTGTTGCCTACCTGGTCAAGAGATGAAAACATGTGCAATACCTTGCAAATCAGTTCACTGAAAGGTGGCAAAAGGGATTCCTGTTATTGCTTAAAAAAAAGTAGATTATTTCTCAGAGAAACGTGCACAAACAGGGGACGTAGTGCTGCTAAAAGAGGATTCAATACCACGTAATCATTGGAAAACAGCATGAGTGGAAGATACGTACCCAGATGAAGAAAGTCTTGCTAGAAAAGTGAACATTATTGTAAACAATCAGTTATTGAACAAAAAGGCCTGCATCCATTATGGAACGATCTGTACACAAGTTGATGGTACTGATGAAGACTGAAAAAGCTAAAGATAAGTGAAAGTGGCGATTCCCCATCCAGGAGCCAAATAGGTGACATTTTTTTAAATTGAGCCTATCACCATTTAGGGCAGCCATGTAAGTGCCATTGCTAAATTTGTGAACCCCTTATTAGAACTTAGTTCTCTGACAGAGAAAGAACATGCGAAGTTGTGAACAGCAAACCATGCTACGGTTGCAAAGCATTGTCAACCATAGTAGATGTAATTGAGCTATATTTTGTGTTAACTGTCCTTATGCCGCTTTTCCACTATGCAAATTATTTTGAGCAAAAAAGAAATCCAGGAATGTGATTGGCTTACAAAATATTTTGACGGAAAACTCTTAGGTGAACCAATCCCTTTCCTAGATTTATTTTTTGTTCGAACAAATTCACGTAGTGAAAACTGGCCTTATTCATATTGAGTTATATTGTACGCTGCTTACTTTCAAAATGATATTCATATCGGCTTCCAGCTGTGGCTGCTGTTGTGCAGTAAATACATAATACAGTTTAAAAGCATTAAAGTTCCATGCAATATCCACAGTTTTTGCTGCAAAACCATTTGTTTTATGGAGGCTTAGCCAAACAGTAATGATTATCTTATTAGTTGATAACATAATCCAGATATACACAGGTTCTACTTGATCAATTGTTGCATGCAAATTATTATCTTTAATCTGGTGGAATGTTTTTCTGTGTTGTTTGTTTTTATGGTATAGCTACAGTTTCTAATGCTGCAATAAAAAGATCAGGATAGCAAAAAATGCCAAGAATATGCAACTCTAAACGACAACAATGCTTAACTTAATAATCTATTGAAATGATATAAACACTGGACTCAGTAAAATATCGCAACACTACACCATTGACTAATAAATGTGAATTTTTCGATGATTGTTTACAGTCTACAGTTACTACATGGCAAATCTGTAGACTAAACAGCATTTTAAAAAAAAATAGGTACGCATAGCGTACATGTGGGTAGCCTATGGTAGTAGTAGTCATTCTCAAAAATGCGCAAAGTGGGTTTTGTGTAGCTTCTAATGAGCATCTGCATTAAAACGCGTCTTGTTGGCTTAAATTGTGGGAAGTATTCACTTGTTTTTTGAATATTCACTGCCAAGTGATTGTTCATTAGTTGATTAACCTCCACACAGGCTGGTAATACGAGATCGGTCTTTTTGCAAGTTGCGCTCACTGTCACACCACGGGGGAAAGCCAATGAAACATCATGCTTACTTTTATGTTTGTCATGCCATAAATATCATCACATTACTCGCCGAAAATGTGGTAGGTAATATACGCGTTGAAAACAGTCGTTACAAAATATAAGTTTTGAGACAATCAACTTGGTTTTTCACACAAAGTAAATTTTACAGATAACTTTTATATATCCTTTCAATCAATAGTAATATCAATTTTAAAGGACAGAATTGACACCTGAAGCACATGTTTTACAAGAGAAATAGAATAAGTAAACAAAGACATTACAAGACGACATGCTGAACAGAACAATGTTTTACGAAAAACGAAAAACGCGTAAAGCTCCAGGATGACAGTAAAAATTTACATCTCATACATATATAACCTAAACTTTGGGTTGAAGGAGTAGGAGAGGCTTTCAGATTTATTGTTACAATGTGTCAATACACTACCTTGTTTCATTTTGTATCGAACAGCATGAAATGCCACGATAAAAGTATCAAGTAATCGATAGCAAAGAGTAAAACACAAAACTAAGTGGTGTGAATGTTATTAGTTGGATGCTTCTTTCAAAAAATACAAGAAAAATGGATGTTTTGTAATCAATTTTTGAATAGCTTAAACGCTTCTGAACTTTGTTGACATTTTATCATATCCAAGTTTCAAGCGCGTGGCGAAATTCTAAAGTTAGTAGTGATATATATAACTTTAAACATGCTATGCTTATACATTCATGGGGACTTTGAGGCAAAAAATTTCAAGCATCAAAAGCAGTAGTTATCATTATCTTTGTCATCAGCGTCATTAATACAAAAAATCACTTAGTAGTTTGGGTTTATAACTGGAAATAGACATCACAGTTTTTTGCTGACTCAGTGGAGAAAGCAGTTTTCAGTGTGTAACATAGTGGTTAGCCGCGCATGTGCGCGGCTACCCACAAAGATTACAGACTTCAAGGAGAGTGCTAATTAGCTTATTTCAAACTTAATTGTTGCGATGCTGTTTCGGATAAACATCAAGGGAAAGAATGGTAAGAAGATAATGACGATAAATGCAATGTGGGACATGTGAAAGCAAGCAACACAGTGTCAGGACCGAAATGGACGACAAGTTGAAGGGCAAGGCCCGTGAAGGTTTAGTATATCTTAATTGCAAATTGATAAAAAATTAAACGCGTTTAAATTTCTCCTGTCTTATTCTTTACCAATGAAAAATGCAAGGCTTTCAAGTTTCAATGCATTACACTATTTTGAATGTCATTAAAATATAATTTATGCATCTAACTAATTTGCAATGCCAACATAAATCTGTGTTCCATTTTTTTTGAAACACACTGTAATATATACATAAGGAAGTTCTTCCAGATTTTTCACATAAATAGTTTTCTATTGTCTGATGTTTCGGTTCCCTTTGCGGGAACCATTATCAAAGACTTAAAATTACAGTTGTAAA
>JAODVQ020293238.1:0-12435 GCA_025400075.2 Phenganax stokvisi
TTGAAGCAAAACGTGAAGGCAAGAATGGTAGTCGTGTGCCTTTCTGTAAAGTATGTAAGGTTAAATTATCATGCTCAAAAACTGCATTGTCCAGGCACGTGGAAGGAAGGAAACATCAAGAGCTCTTTAAAATGCAGGTAGATCTGGCGAAGTCTCATACACGTATTGGAACGTTCATGAATAATTCATCGAGAGATGCAACAGAAAAACTCGAAATTAAAGTATCTAGTTTTATTGTAGAACACAATCTTCCAATTCATTTGAGCGAAGATTTGTTAGCCCTGCTATCCAGTTTGTTTCCCAGTGATAAGACGGTGCAAAAAGCGACTTTAGGAAAACAGAAAGCTACAAACATTATTCGTCAGGTATTGGGGTTTAATGTTATTAAAGAGTCCATTGAAGATTTAAGATCAAGGAAATTTTCCTTAATTATTGATGAAACGACAGATCGTGCCTGTAAGAATCAGCTGGCTATACTCGTTACCTACTTTAATCCCGATGCATTTCAAATGGAACATGACCTAATTGACATTATCCAACTTGACGATGGCAAGGCGAATACAATCTACCAAGCTATACTGAAATGCTTCAACGATAAAGGCATTCCAATGATGAATATCATTGGATTTTGTGCAGACACTTGTAACGTGATGTTTGGCAAGAATCATTCTGTTTCACAGTTATTAGTCGAAAATCACCCATGGATCATACCTGTTAAGTGCTCTTGTCATATGATACATTTATGTGCTTCACACGCATCTCTGCAGCTGCCAAAGTCACTAGAAGATTTATGCCGAATACCTAATTCGTACGCGTCAACGAAGACTTTTTCCAATCTAGTGTCTTATAGTGAGTAGCAAAAGTTTTTTGCTACCAGCTGTTTTGGTTGCTTCATACAGTGCCAGTGAAAAACAAGTTCGAACAAATCGAACTTAACATCGTTAGATGGTGTTTTCAATTCTCAAATAAATTTCAGTTTTCACAACTGATCCCTTGATAGTTTAATCTGAAGCTTTGATTACCCTAATAAGCCGTTAAAGAGTTTGAAAGGCTTTCAAGTTGTAACTTACAATTGACAAGTTCTAATTTGTTCCCACTATGTTTTGTGAAGAAAACAATATTCCCACGGCGGGAATCGAACCCCGGACAATGGCGGTGAAAGCACAGATCATGACAACTAGACTACATAGGAGCGTCTTGCTTATACTGGAATAAAATAGCACATCATTTACAGCAAGAGCATATGGGCTATTTTCAACTAAGGCGGTTTTGCTTGCGCGGGCAGAGCGCACACTTTTGAGCAAACTCTGTTGTTGATTGTTCGCGCTTGGTGCCGCAAGAAACCAGGAAAGTTAAAGTAATTTAGTTATCTGTCCGTGTACCCAGGATGACAAACGGACAATCCATAGCAGAGGATGTTCAAAACTGTGCACTACGCCTGCGTGGTCAAAGGGCTGTAGTGGAAATTGGCTTTAATCCCACTCATTCCCGAGACAAACCAGGTTTTATACCATTGCCCCAGCATCGCAATGCTCCAGTAAAAAGACATCGAATAACAGAAATACATTCTTTCCCTCTTTTTTTTTTGCAATTGAAAAATTGCCTCGAAATTTTTATAGTCATGTTCCGGTTACCTAATTATATTTGCTGAGCTGAAAGTAGAATTTATAGAGACTCAATACTAACTACTGCTTGTATAAAGAATTGTTCAGCTAATGATGAATATTGAAGACGCATAGAACCGTTCTTCCTACGATTTAGGTATCCTTAGTTTAAGTATTTTCTCTGCTGTTTTATTGGCCGGTATTTTGTTCTCATATTTAACATACTGTTCTTAAAGTAAGAGCATCCTTAAAGATGATAATTATTTGAGTTGCTTGATTATCATTAAACTGAAAATTGCTGAGTATTTCCATTAAAGTAAATGGAACCTGAACGTTTTCCACTACGCCCGGTTTATTTGCGGCTCATCATCATTTTCTCACATTTTGCGTTAGCCGCGGTCTTAGACATGTTAGAAGAATTGGCAGAGCGTGGTGCTGTTAACGCTGAGATTGTGAGTCCGATCCTACCAAAGGCATTTTGTGAATGCGTTTTCCTTCACTTTGTCAATTGTCAGATGATGTCAGTTGATCAGTGATTTATTACTCAGCACGGGACAAATGGATAAATTGTCTGAGCCCCAATCAAAGGTTTCAAAGCTTCAGTTGTTGGACAAGCAGTGTAATTTCTTTTGCACAGAACTATTTCCGAAGAGATGTAATTGATTTTCCGCTTTCTGTACATGTAAGTATTTACCGTCTTTTTTATCTTTCAATGATCGAACAACAACAATAATGAGCTCATTTGCATTGCTTGATTGACAAAGTAGTATTCATAAGATTCATGACTACTAAAGCCCAGTGCAAGAATTTTTAGCAAATATTTTGACTTGACCAGTAAAACTATACTGTAGTTTCGAACTAAGAAAAGGAAAGTGTTATAGTTCACATCATTATATGAAGACTTTCATTAAACACTGAAGAGCAAAATCAGTCCAATTTAATATTTATGCTTTGGAGAAATTGCAATTCCCCAGTTTGCCAGCATTTCACAACATAAGCTAATGTTTTTTGTTTTTTTGGGATTGACTTGGGGTATTCGATTTTGGGAAATAGATATCACAACAACTACATATTGCATATTTATTGACTGCAAATTTACGTTTTTAAGAGCTACAATCAATAATGGTAAAAGCGATGGAGGATGTAATGGAAAGTAATTACATAATTTTGATTGCGTAGGAAACAGGGCAACTTTGCGTGGTGTGTAGGGAGTTGGACTTTGTCAACTCCTATGGACTGTGTTTTGGTTAATTCATGTAGAATACAGCTTCCATTGCAACAAAAACCAACGCTAGTTCCAACAAGCGCAAGGTAAGGAACGTCCTCATTCAAGGGAAATGTGATGTAGCAGATGTGGGTGCGCTAATCAAGATGCATCATCAATGGAAGCAGCCAATTACATTTGAAGAACAACTTTGTTCGAAGATTGGCGACAGCGAATATACAACTGTGTCGACTCGGCCAGGACTCGAAACCCAGAATTTCCTGATTCGAAGTCAGATGCCTTAATTATACACTACACCACTAAAGTTCTGGTATTTACTGTCGTCTTTTCTTAATATTCATTTTATTTTATTTTAAGTTAGCACACTGGCATCTCAGCAAATTAAAGCGCACTTTTCCAACGCGCCGCTGCAAAAATTACCGTAATACATTATATCAACTAAAATACATGTGGATCGTAAAATATAAAAATATAACTAATGTATTTGATATTGCCGAGCACACCATTAATTAGTGGTAGTAACGTTGGCCCCCATTTTCTAAACATTTCAGATCAGAAGAATTCACGTTCTAGTCTTTGTGGGGTTAGTTAACTGTTTTTTCTTGCCAAGTATTAGTGAGTAGTAAGTAAGTAAACTCTTTATTTAAAGAGGGTAGCACAAAATAGTTACAAACGAATAAACCAGTGGCTCTCTGAGATATGAATTGAATAACATGCAGTAAGTATGTGAAACATATAAATTTATGAAAGTAGATGGGCTAATTGATTAAAACAAATTTATACAATAAAATTATGTCAATCTTATCTTACTTCTTTCTGTCCGTTTTTCCTTTGCTGTGTTTTCGTTGGTGTAAAAAGTTCGAAAAACTAGTTGGCGCTATTGAATCATTAGAGAAACCACCCCACGTCGGATAGGTTCCAGAGAAAGTATCCTTTGCTAAAATAGCGTGAATAAAGTTTCAACTCTTTGTTTTTTCTTTTTTCTTAGCTTCCTACATAGGTGATGCCCTATGGGAACAAGGATTTTGTCTGTCACTTCATAGTGATAAACAAATCTATTGCGATGAGACCGAACTGATAAATCGTAAATTATTTTGTAAGTTTTATTGCAACATTTCAAAGAAACAATAATTAGTTAGTTAACTTAAAGTCTTTGGAAACCAGTAGCTCTTTGCAGAATATAAAATGTTTCAACAGTTTTTATACTCAAAAACGAATATATAATCACAGTTTTAGAAGATTCTCACTTCTTGTTTTAGTGTCTTTGTCAGTAGCAAAAGTTTGTTGCTACCAGCTGTTTTGGTTGCTTCATAGAGTTCCGGTAAAAAAACTAGTTCGAACAAATCGACTTGGACCAAGCTTACATCAATGAAAGGGGCACAATCTCTAATCTTTAAACGGTGTTTTCAATTCTCAAATATATTTAATTTTTTCACAACTGAACACTTGATAGTTTAATCTGAAACCAGAAGCGTTATTGACTACGCTATTAGGCTTCCAAAAAGCTTGAAAGGTTTTCAAATTTCAACCAACAATTGAGAAGTTATCAATTGATCTTTATATGGATTGCCAAATAAACTGAATTCCCACGCCGGGAATGGAACCTGGGCAACGACGGAGAAAGCGCCAGATCATAACCACTAGACCACATGCTTCTTGCGTACTTGTATCAACTAAAACATGATATACAGCGAGGACTCTGAAAGCCATTTTACACTTCGGCAAAATATTCTCTACTATGCAGGAACGCAGTCACTACGACGCGTTGAACAAAACAAAATGGAAGGCAAATGGTCGGTGTACTAAACCTTAAGATAACCAACGCAACTGATATGAACCAAGACAGTGCAGAAAATAGGCAAAAAATTACAAGTGACGAAGTTGATCTGTCAAATAAAGATTTATCGTTTTCAAAACAAAACCACTATTTATATCACGTTTAATGTTAAAAATAACAAATACATAAGTTTTAGTGTTTAACAAGTGTAGGAGGACGTCTAGATATTAGGGGACAGCAAAGAAGCTCTAATATTGCCTGGCTACGAACTTTCGTAGGCATGCAGTGCCCGCTTTGAGAGGTATTTTGCACAAAATAACGCAGGAACAAATGTCTGCGTCCGCCTTAGGGAGGCCTGCGCCTTGGAAAGAGTTTCTTTATAGGGAAACGAGTGTAAAATGGCAGGGATCTGATTTATTGTCCGCCTTATAGATGGGAGTCTACTCAGAGAAAGTTCACTGTATTTGAAAAATTTTTAAGCCAAGTAGATTTGCCCGTTGTCCACTTTAAGACATCGTTCAACAGGAAGAAAATTGCAGCAAAAATTGCCCGTTGTAGCTAAATGGGCCTTAACTTTCCTAGTGATCATGCGAAACCATGTTGGGAAATTCCACAACAGAGCGCTCTTTGTGGAAAACAACTTTAGATGCTGCAAATGATGTTTTAAAGTCCCATTTACACCGTCGATTCTTCATTCACTTTTCCTCGCGTTGAACGATGTGATAAAGCGGATAAATGGCAAATATAATTGGTCCAACAATTTCGCTAATGCACTTGCAAGTCGACCTACACGATCACATACGCTAAGAGGAGAAAATTGGGTGCAAAAACGCTCGTACAAACGGGCCATTATTTGATGCAAGAACTTAAGACGCTCCCATGTGGTCTAGTGGTTATGATCTGGCGTTTTCACCGCCATTACCCGGGTTCGATTCCCGGCATGGGAATTCCTTTTCTTCACAAAAAAAAATAAAGATCAAATTACAACTTCTCAATTGTGAGTTAAACTTACCACAACGTAACAATATCGCTTCTGGCTTCAGATTGAACTATCAAGTGTTCAGCTCAAAATTAAATACATCAGAAAATTAAAAATCCATCCGGATATTAAAGATTACGTTTCTTTCACTGATGTAAGCGTAGTCCATAGTTCTACATGTTCGAACCAGTTTTTTGCATGGATTATATGAAGCAACCAAAACAGCTGGTAGCAGCAAACTTTCGCTACTCACTAAGACACTAGAGCATGATTGATAGTCTTTTAAAACTGTGATCATATGTTTTGGAATGTAATTGAGGTGTAGCTGAAAACTTTGTGTTCGCCAAAAAATTTACGTTTTGTCATCAACCAATCCACCCTGCCAACTGTTCTTGCAATCCAATATGTGCTATACGGAAAACGTTGATTTGGAGGGGAGAAGTCTCTCTTGTAGGTGAGATTCTTCCATCATTGACTGTAAAGAGCCGATCTGCAAAGCGTTGCGTTAAACCTTTCGGTTCGTGTCTTTTTGTTACAAAAAGAAAAAAATTAATCTTGCTTCAACATATTTCTCAAAACGTCCTGATACAGCGGATAAAAGTTTTTCTACCGTTCACAAGCGAGGGTTTTCCTTTCAAACAACTTGATATTGCTTAGAAAAATATCTCGAATTTAATTTACATCAAAATCTGCGAAAGTATTTATAACATTGTGTAAGAAATGTTTCGGATATTGTTCCACAGTGAATGTCCTGTCTTCACATTTACCTTTAATGAGTTTGCGTTATTGCAATGAACCATTGAAAAATGGGGAAAATTTTGAAGAAAAATGATCAACTATAGGAAAGTTCATTACTAAAGTGTGAAAGAAGATCCGAAAGCTAGTAAAATAGCAAATTTTGGTTGCAAATGCTGAAAAAAATGAAAAATATTATGTACTTTCCGATTTCCTCACGCAAAACAACTTAAAGTATGCAAAATTTCCCTACTTCCATAGATATATTCTCGGTCTTTTAAAACCATTCGGAACAAAGCTCGCAGTTTTACTAAATTTAGGACACTATTTCACCCCGGGGTGGTCAATCTTTTTATGGTTTAGATGATTCCAAATTTTGTTTCGTTAGCAATTGGTCCATTTAGCTGATTTCATTAATGACACACCCTAATTTAAATGCCTGAACGCACCCTAAAAGAAGGCGCTTTACGAATGAGAAAACATAAATTGCAACACAGTGTAATACATATCTTAAATTTTTAACATGAATGTAGCTCGTGGCATGTGGCTGTTGATTGAAACTTTCATCATAATACTAGAGCTACTCACCAGCCAATTGCTAGTGCTGTCCCGGATGATTCCATCGTTCCTCCACTGCCCTGCGGTTTCAAATTGTGCGTTTTCAAATTTATCTGGATACGTGTAGACGGCGCCATAAGCAGCAGCTCACCTAAAGCTTCAGACAAAACACAAAAATAGCGCGAAGTTTGAAAATATATTTGCCCACTTTTGCCATATAGTAACAAAGTTATGAAAGCAAAATCAGAGCGCAATATATAACTATGGCACGCCTCTGGTCATTTAAAATGTCAATTTTTACTGGCGATGAATTACCTTTTCACTACCTTCACATAGTAAGGATGTGCGACGGTT
Source organism: Phenganax stokvisi (assembly GCA_025400075.2). Taxonomy (NCBI): domain Eukaryota; kingdom Metazoa; phylum Cnidaria; class Anthozoa; order Malacalcyonacea; family Clavulariidae; genus Phenganax; species Phenganax stokvisi. The sequence goes on from JAODVQ020293238.1 coordinate 7,233, forward strand.
ATTCCGCATTTGTACCACCTCATGGTGATAAAAAAATTTGAATGGATAAATCAGTATCAATATATCACGTATTTTTGGTGATATAAAATTTTACAATGCCATTTCATTATTGTAAAAACTCCATTAGGATGCGAGTTCGTTTCGTGTGAATAAACTCAAAATCGCGTCCACTGACCAATGCCAGTACAAATTGAACTTCATATTTATTCATAATCAAGCAAGTTGAACTTTAAAACTGTTAAAACATTTTACGTTATGAGAAAAACTAGATATTTCTAAACAATTTAGCTAAGTTAGTCAATTTTAACTTGCTTCATTGATCTGTTGCAATAAAACTTTATGAAGTATTTAAGATTCATCAATTTTGTCTCATCGTAATAGATTTGTTTATCACTATCAGGTGAGAGACAAAATCGTTGTTCCAAAGTTCTGTCGGGGTACTGCCTACGTGAGACTCTGCTAAAAAGAAATAAGGTGTTAAAACTTTATTCCCACCATTTTAAACAAAAATGTTTTTCCTAATTGGGCAATGGCGCAAACTAGTTATTGGATCTTTTTGAGGTTTTTTTCCACTCTGGCCGTTTTGACTGCTGGGGCGGATGCACAGTGTTGAACATGCTCTATTTTTGATTGTCCGCACTTGATCTCGCGCACACGCGGAGAAAGTTTAGTTACTTTTAACCTTCCTGGCGTGAACTCGGGACTCATCGCCAACAGACAACGATGGCGCATTTTAAAAACTGTGCGCTCTGCCCGCGCGGGAAAAATGGCCATAGTGGAAAATGGGCTTTACACAAACAAAAATAGAACACAAAAAATACGGAATGAAGTAAGTTAGTATTTGGAAAAAAAACAGTGAAGTAATCACACAAGGACACGAACCTGGAATCTTCTGTTCGGAATTGTCAAGAAAATGGCGGCCAACATGCGTAATGCGACATGAGCTAAGACAGAAACTTCAAAGCTTTCAACGTAAGTGACCTTTCTGTATGGGTCTTTATTCTGTGCTTTTAGATGGGAAAACCTTGACTTCAATCATTAAATCGTTTGTCGTGTTGCTACTTATTTTTAGCACTACAGCTCCTAAGTGCTTATCGGAAGCAAATAGAACACTGAATTGTTACAAGACAAGTGCGTCCTGGCCTAAAGGACGACTACGGTTCCATGTAAGGCTTGCTGGTCTAGTGGTATGATTGTCGCTTTGGGAGCGAGAGGACACGGGTTCGATTCCCGTGCAAGCCCAGGTTATCCCAATCCTTACATGGCTCTGGAAACTTATTTATCAGTACCAAAAAGAATTTTCAACAGGGACCGTGTGGCGAGGGGCTGAGAGGTTCTACAGCCTGCTCCACCCCCTCTATTTGAAAGCCAAAATAAAGTAACACTACCTGGCGAACATTCTGGCCTGACATGAAGTGACAAGGCGATGGATAAATTATTTAATGAAGGGATCATTGTGTTACCTTATATTCTAAAGTATTATTTCGAAAGTTCGTTGTTAAGTCTACGTTAGATGCGTTTGTACAATGTTTATTTTCTTCTTTTCTAGGACTATATTTAGAAAAAAGATTATTAAAGTCTCTCTCAAAAGCCAGGAGATACCATTCACGAGCCATAGAAAATCCAAAATTTTTCGCAGAGGATTTTATATGATTTTTCCTTTGTCATATCATTAATTTTCTTTCAGAAAAAGTCCTTTTCCCGGACAGACGCTTTACAAAATACGCGTGCGTGCAATTAGCGTGCGTCACTTATGCAATCAGTTGATTAACAAGTTTGAGGGAACAAATGCACTGAGGAATGCATGCATGCCACGTTTGTCGTGCAATATAGGATTATATCACCTCGTACCCAGGCGCTGCAATTACAATGTATTATGACGCTATTCAGCTCTTTTATATAAATCAGCGGCTCAGTTACGCGAGCGCGCGGGGGTGCTTGGAGAGGTTTGGTCTAGCAGCGAGGTGCCTGGCGGAAAATGACAGCTTTCTGAAGAATTGTGATCGATTTCTGAAAAACGTGTTTTTTTGCCGTTTTTATCGTTATTTCTAAAAAAATTTACTGGAATTGATCGTTGATGTGCTAGTGAATGATATGGACGAATCGTCTCGGGAAGAACCATCTGAAGTTGAATATTTTTCGTCTGAGTGTCTATATCTTAGAGTACTTGCTCACAGGATTAATAACATCTCATAACGAATTCAACGCTTCATTTGAACAACTTGAATTTGAAGGTATTAAACTGCTATACCTATTCAATATGTAGTTATCAGTAGTTTAATATAAAATGCTTAATACTATCTAATCTATAATATATTTAAAAAACGATATATCTGTAAAAACCTGAATCTAATTCATACAATAGCATTGTATGGTATAATTCATTTGGAAAAAACGCCACCACAGTCTCCTGAAAACCCAAGATTCTTACAGACTACCCTCACCCAACTAGGGCGCACGAGGAGATAGATCTGAAATATCGAAATATTTTGACCAACATCACGGACCAACTTCTTGTATTGGCTCGTGCAATCGACCTCAAGAGCAAATATGTGAAGAAAACAGAAAGACTACATAGTCCTTCGGAGGAACTAGGCAGAATATTGGAGGAACATCAGGAACAGAAGAAAAATTTACCTATTGTTTCTTTTCGATATAAGGTAAGATCCCAGAAAAATAAGGTAAGCAAGTTCCGTTTATCAGCTTCTTGATAAGTTCACTTGCTCCTGTTTGCAACGAACAAATTTTCCTTGACAAATCTTTTGAGATTTCACTTGCTACGTATGTATTTTTAAATGTTGATAACGGTTTCCCTGCATCTTTGTGCTAAGAGAATCAACGAGAATGCGACCGTTAGTGATGAAGTCCTATATGTACGTGCGTCCCGTTAGCAATATAACTCTGAAAGGCATGGTTGATTTACGTAAAGAGCTGGTTCGAATCGCCTGAAACAGAAATAGCTCGCCAAATGTAGACATTCATCTTCCAGAAACTTGGGTGAACAGTGGAAAAAAGATCAAGCTACAAAGAAAGGAACCATTTTGCCAGTCTTCATAGCTCAAAGGTTCATGTCTATGACAAAGGACACTGAAGCGCTCGAACACGTCTAATGGAAGATACTGCAACTGTGCAAAACCAGCAGTGATTTTAATCTGAAATATGAAATGAAATAACATTTTAAAGTACAAATGAAAGAACATTTAATTGAATTTTTTTAATTGGAACCAGGTAAACAAGAGTTCCCTTGGGATGAAATATAAACACCATCATGTATTGCACTGCTCCCTTTCTATAATTTTGAACAAATACTCTGTAAGAAGGACTGTAAAAAGTCAGTATTTTGTAAAATTTTATTTATAGCATATAACCTGTCAAGTCGCCAGTGTGATGAAAGGAGAGGTTCATTATCAAATGAACTGGAACGTCTTGTACAATACAGGGAAGATCAAAATGCTCAAATAAAACAACCATTGTTGCTGAACCTACTGAATTTACAACCTGAACAAAAGAGCATTCTCACTAGAACAATCAAAGCAAGTTTTCCTCATGCCTTTACGAAGAACAAAATGATATACTACGTATCAATGTATCCTTTTTATAATTGTGCTTAATTTAATGTCTTCATTAATCATCATCAACATGCACTGAAGGCCTGCTGGCCCTGCTGAGTGCTGAAATGTGATGCTACGCCATGCTATGCCATGTCGTGCAAGCATCTTATGAATGTTTGCCATTTTCCTATCATGCTCCGTAAGTTTGACAAAAGTTTTTTAAAGGTTGTACAGTTTGTATAAAAAGTTTCCTTGACATATGCTACAGAGTTGTTTACACTAATCTTCAAATTAAGCCATATGGCTGAAGTCCTATGGCATCCAAAGAACTGTTTACAAATGATAGCAAAGACATTTTGGTCGTACGAGAACAAATTAGTGAGATGGAACAATGCTTACTGGAAGATGAGCAAAACCTTGTTGTAGCACTGAACGAAGATAATGTGGATCTAGTTAAAACGCATTTAACTAAACACGGTTTGAACTTACAACAACATTTCAAACTGCAAACAGCTTTGGTTTCTTCACATGAACATCAGATCAAAAAGATTCAAGGTTCATCAGATCAAAAAGATTCAACTACTTCGTGAATAGGTCTTTCAATTTCACCCAACACATGACTGATTTCGTCCTCATTTGCATATGCCACGATATATCGTCCACATCTTTAATTCATTTTCTGAGCGCCCTACTTTTTACTGATCTGCATATAGACTGGATAGCGCATCTACTAATAAAATCCATCAAAAAAGTGTAGCCGGAAGTAAATGTGCAATTCTCATGTAAAGGCTTTACTTTTGTATAGATTTGTATTACAGAATCATAGTTTTTGCGTTTTTCTTGCTTTTACACGGTGCTGATCAGGCCAATTATTTTATCACAACTAAAGAACCATGCGAGGAGACTTTTGAGACGAAAATTGCCGTTATTGCGGTTTTCTAACGTTGTAAAATCGGATTTTACATGTTCGCATGAGCGCACTGATCTTCGGTAAACAACTCTGTTTCAAGTACACGAACGATATGTTCACTTGAAATCAACTCAAAATATACACTAAATGATCCAACAAGATGATTTTATAGAAATTTGATGAAACAATTGTACTGCATTGCAAAGGGAAGCGAAAACGACTCGCAAGGTACATGGCTACGTTTTTCTAATACCTTGAGACATCAAATTAAAATATAGACCCCTAATCTTGTTCATGAAAAGTTAAATCATTTCATTTTAATTACGTAAGTGGCAGTAATAAGAAATGTTTCGAAACGCCAAGAAATTGTTTTCTTTATCCAGTAGCTTTATCTGTCACGAAGTCGTACTCGTATTTTACATCACTACATCATCTATTACACCATGTACATTGAAATATGTAGAGTACATCGAAATTCGAACTCTACCCGCAAAACATATAAAGCTATCTTTGCATGTATCAATAAATATTATGAGTCTTTTCGACTCCAAGTGTATTATTATTAATAGTCAGGCAGATAGAGGGGGGAAAACCTACCGTATCTTGGGACCATTCCATTTTGGTTTAGAATTTTTCGTTGAAGACTGCTGACAACATTTTTTTATGTTGGAGGGGCTCAAATTACTCGAGGACTTCTGCCAACACGTTTTTCCTAAATTCTTCTATTAAATTCTATTACAGC
>JAODVQ020293343.1:0-12434 GCA_025400075.2 Phenganax stokvisi
CCAGCTGTGATGAAGAAAAAATTTGCATGTTAAATATACTGCTAAATACAAAGAAGCGTTTAAAAAAAAGTGATGTATGGGAGACACTAGCTAGTGGACTGAAAAGTAATAAACTATCTAATTGGAGCGTCTGAGAATAAGGGAAAGACCACTTATGTTTTACATGACATTAGAGACTCTATTATTTTGTTCCCAGATGTTTCTGCGAGTGAATCATCGAGAAAACACTCTGGAATAGAGTTTTCAATGTGAATATCATTGCTGAATTATATCTGGACTTTCATTTCTAAAACTCTTGGCTTTCATTGAAGATAAATGGATTTATTTGTCATATAAAATATTTATTCATAAATTTTCTTTACAAAAAAAGAGTTCATTTCTTTGCTCATATAGCTAAATCTTGTACTTTCAAGGCAGAAGAAAAATCATTTCTCTATGCAGTTTTCTAATCCGACCAAATTCTCGACTGAGAAACTTCAAATCTTTTGTAGTACAATTTCCAAGAACATTGACATGTGTGAATACGTTGCTGTTGTTTTTCTCGTTCAATGCTGTTCTGATCGATTTCAACAATGAATCCAATCGCAGAGCAAACTTCTCAGCTCCCCATTCCTTAGGTTTTGGAGTTTTCAATATTTCTCGCAATGCAAGCAAACGAATATTATATATAGTCAAGCTCGGGAGATTATTGGCTAAGAGATATTTCTTCTGAAGAGAGTGCACAGCGTAGATGCAATGTTGGACGCAGAAAAACTTCTTAAGATTGAGTATTCTGTTTTCCAAATCATTGAAAGTGATTCTCCAAAGTATATGAGACAAATTCGCACTGGGTCGTGCTACAATTTGAATACACTCTACACAATCGGTATCATCCAGCGCGTCAAAAACCTGAGAAATTCTTTGATCAAACTTCTTCAACGCTAAACACTTCCTACTGACCCACATCGCTGGCAGCAAATTAAACTTATAGATGCCATCTAGATGGAGATTTACGATCAACGTTATGAAACCAGATCTCGTTTGAAGAATGATTGAAGCACCCTCCTGTTTTTCACAAGTGAGGATTGTTTTGATTGCGCGGTGCAATGCATGCCGGATCTTGTTTGTGTCCAGGTAACGCTCTTGTGCAGGGCCGTTACTACATACGTCTTCCCAGCATGCTTTGTCATAGCTGGAAAAGGTTGATCACAGTTATTTACATTTACAATAGTGGAGTATGATGTACTACCTGTCTCAAGAATTGATTTATGTATCTTCAGATGTGGCGTTCTTCTCTCAACTGTTTTTAAAATTTCTTCTAAGTTAAACTTACCTATCGCCATAGCTCTCTATCAATCTAACTTGAACAGCTCCAGTCTTGGCATCTCCTTCCAAAACCATTTCTTCGTAAGGCAAGTGTTTCAGAGTACACATCAAATTAAACTCATTCAATGCCACCTTCTCGCAACGGCAGTCATCCAAAGACACTGGATCAAACTCAAATCTTACATCAATACTCGCCAAATCACAAAATAATCCGTTTATAAACGCAGCTGCTTTGTCAAAACCTGATCTGATCCGGATTTCATCTTCGCTCATCACTAGCGCGATCTTTTTAAACAGCTCACCTTCACTACTCAAAGCCATGTTGGATATAAGTCTGGAACTAAACTAAAAATAAGTTACTGTTTTCTGAGGCTTCTCTTTTGTCGATATTGAAACAACTTTTAGTAAAAAGTCCTTTGTGAATACACCGTTTATTAATAACTCATTGCAAACATTAAAATATGGAACAAATATCATTCTCTCGATACCTCGGCCTGTGTACACTACTCAGCAGTGAATATTATACTGCAAGAATAAAGAGGACCCATGTAGCAAACCTTCTTGCCAATTTGATCATACGTATGACTTCCTTGCGTGTCTTCATACTCAAACAGTGTCCGAGTACTTAATATATATAGCTATTGTTACGTTAGTTCCTGCATGCCGACATCAAATCCTGCTTTTTCCTGTTGTTTAAATCAACCTTTCACAACGAATCCTACCCACTATTATCCAAGTCAACCATTCCTGCAACAACCCTATAATTTCTAAGTCTTTTCTCTTATTTAAAGACTTTTATTTCTGCTCAAAACAGTGGCATAATTTAAAGTCTTTCATAAAACTAAACACCTGTCAAATTATAAGCAAGAGCCTTGTAATTAATTGCAAAATGAATGTTTACACATGCAAGTCTTAAAGTCTTAAGGCTGGTTTTCATATTGTCGTAATTGTCGTAAACATAGAGCCACGAATGTTTCTAAATAGCTGAATTAGAATACTTTCCAACTAATTATAAAAAAAGCAATTATTAGTTGATAGTGTGTAAGCTATCTATGAGATTTGCTGCTAAGAAGATAGAATATTTGGGCATTTAAGAGGGATCGTGACTTTTCCTTTACGACAATTACGACAATATGAAAACTAGCCTTTACAACATGGCTAAACAATACAAGACCATTTCTGTTCTGATATGAAATCTAAATGTTTAATCCACCACCAACAAAAGACCTCATGGAATTGCAAGGTATGAGCCAAGACTCTTTATGTGACAACTGGATGTTCAATCATATAGCTGAGGGGAAAATATAAACAAAAGAGGTATGGTAATGGTACACCTATTATCTGTGCTGTTGCAAAACAGAAAGAATTGTTTGGCCATACAACTGTATCATTTCGTGACCATTGCGCAGTTCAGTTACATATCGAGATCAATGTGCTGAACACAGTGCCGACACGGCATGTGGTTTGACGTATATGAACCGCATAAGATGTCGTTGATCAAGCTGTTCTATGTTCGCTGGCAATGAACGTGTTGACTTTAAGTGCAGGAAATCCGCGTGACGTACTATTTTGAAAATTCTTTGACTTTTGGTATCAGAAAAGAAAGAGCGACTCCACCCCGAGGCTTTCTTATCAATTTCATATTATCGTGCCTCATGCAACGAAAAAATCACATCAAATACAAAATAGCATATAATTTTACTAAAATTTCTAGAATAAATATCTTTTTCAGAATACAAAATAATTTCACTTAAAAAACTTATGTACAAACTAACATGAGACATATTAAATATAGACACGCTCTCTAGTTAAATACGGTATATGGTAGGACAATGTGCGTGTAAGGGCTCCATTTCTACAGCTATATCGTCTTCTGATGAGCTTCTCTTACGACTGTATGCGCAGGAGTTTTTCTCGACATTTTGTCGAGGCGTGTTCAACGTCTTTGGCCAAAACTTTCAGAGATTTCAAATCAAAGTGAGAGAAAACATTCACACCTGATAACGGATTGACGTTCATACCCCCCCTTAGGCACCATTTAAGTGACGTCATCATCCCAATGAGGCGTTTAATGAATTTAGCAGGTGTCCAGTCCTTAGCCTCTGGACATCGCGCGTACTCTTGTATAGCGGCAAGTTCAAAATGGGCCAAAGTAATAGCTTTAATTCCGGATCGAGGGGACTTGGGCGAGTGAAGTAAATGACGTAGTGCATAAACACATACGCGCCCACAAGTAAATTGTTCAGCGTTCATAATCTTGTTTTCCAACGTTTTATACGAAAGTTGAAAAGATTCGTCTTGGGAATGACAACTCGGCTGCGCAAGTGCGTAAATTGTGGAGACGAAATGTTCCTTTTCTTCAAGTCCTTTGAAAAGTTCTTCCGGTTTAGTGTTCAGTCTTTTGACAGCGCTTTTCGAAAGCTTGATAGCAGGAATTAGTATAACGGTGAAAAATCCAGTATCCGGGATATCTACGTATATACGAGCTTGGTTACTGGAGACCCGATACACCAGGCCAACATTTCGATGTTCATTCCACACATCACACACAGCTCGCCCCAGGGCCGTGGTAAAAACGTCGAGTAAAGTACGCGAATTGAGAAAATTAAGTCCACTCTTTCCCGTCTGTTTATTGCACACGTCAGCCCATGACACAACATCCTGCCTAAATAAAATATGATTCGTACGTCAAGAAGACACAAACTCTAAACTGAACAAAAAGATGCGACAATAACTTTGGTCATGCCTTCAGACCATCCCTCTCACTGACTACGGATAAGTTTAAACGGATAATCTTACCTTATAACACTATCTCGTAATCCGACTTGAACAGTTCCATTAGAACCGTCACCCTGAATCTTACAATTTCGTTGAGAAATATGTTTTAACTCACAGATGAACTTGAGTTCACTGGCTGAAACTATTTCACATCGCCGATCATCGATTGACATCGGATCAAAATCAAATCTGACGTCATATTTAGCCAGAGCACGAAAGATATCGTTGATATACTTTGCTACTTTCTCGTATTTACTTCGTGCGATTCTCGTCTCTCTCCGGTAGTGACGATAAACAGCTCGAAATATCCCTTCATCGCTTTCTTTGATGCCAGGAGAATGACCTAGCCTGCGCGAAAATGTAAGATTGAATCGTGAATATGGATCCATTGGTGCGCACAATGTGTTTCTCACGCTCTTCTCCAGTTCATATGATTTTCTTTTCATGACGTTTGTCGAAAACATACTTTTCACCATAAAAAGAGCTGTTTATAATCTTACAGTTACTAGGCGATTTGACCTAAACTGTACTGAAAGTGTGCCCGTAAAAGAAGTTTTATAAAATGACCTCTCTAAGAAAGATATCTTTGTTTGAAATTCGTTCGTTGAATAAATTACACAGTAAACATAAAAACATGAAGTTCTCATCTTTGTCCTCGTTATGTTTAAAAAACTTTCATAGCAGAGCAAGAACGTTTCATACGTTAATGGTTCAATGTTATTGGTGTGACGTCATACAGTTTCGCAGTGGCGGTGTCTGCGGTTGTCAATGCAACAAGACGATAATTTCGCAATTTCAAGCTCCGACTATCCGCCGGAACATAAAAGTAGGTAAACAAAGAAAAATTGATAAGCTGTGTTTACCTTCTACTACCCTTCAAGTTTGTACACTGCTATTCGATATACACATACAATTATACAAAGAAACGATTAGGGATTTCATGGGATAAGTTTTCAGATGCATGCAGGAGCGAGTGAAATAAATTTTTGAAATTTAAAGTTTTGATAAAAAATGCAACCATTAGTCCCCATTTTTTAATCCAGATCCAGATTACATTATAATCAACATGCTTTAAAATATAAATTCCTTAAAAATGCAGAGTAATAGTAGGGTTATAAAACTTATAATCTAATCAGTTAGCTACTCTTCGAATATCACCACATTATGAAATGAACTTACCTAAAACCACGAACAGAAAATTGTCTTCGCATCTTCATTTTCTTGGATACTGCGAACCAGCAATAGTGATCCTGGTATCAAACATAGACTGATTGTTTACTTGAAATCTTCGTTTATGTCCACCACCAATTGCTCTGTGCATACAAATATGGACACACAGTAGGCGGCTGGCTTCGAAGGACGTCATTGACATACAAGGTAGAGGGTATCACAATATCACTGTACTTCTGCCCACACACGCTCGATTGAAAAAAACTTCCTGCCAATTATTTTCAAGAGACAAAGCTTTACTTTCACACTTGAATAAATTATGTAATTCAGTAAGCAAATTGACAAAGAGAGTTGGTGCAAATATTTTACACGCCTGTTCAAGTGTTTACCCAATAAAAGTCACAGATATTAGTTTGGTCCATGTGTTTGCCTTATAAGGTTCTCTTTCCAAACTTACAGTTGACGCGCGGTACACTACCAAGCAGTGATACAAAACTAAAACTAGATACGAAGTTATGTTTCAGATGTTATTAGATTGACTTAATACGATAAAATTCACCAGAAAACAAGAGGACCCCTTATGACTAAACGTATATTTTCAAATTTTTGACATCTTTTCATATATATCTCAACTTGCTATAGAGCAAGTTGATAGACTCCTAAAGGAGTGGTCTGGCATGATTGGATGTAGCCAAGATGTTAGCCAATAAAATATAAAACACGCGTGTTTTCTGCGTGGGCTTATACGAAGAGCGAGACAGTTGAAAGACGACACAAAAATTTTCAGTAAAGTTGTGTAAAACGGTGAGAATCAAATAAATAAGTAAGGTTTAGATAATTGCAGTCCATATTTTATTGTGATTTCTTCAAAACACTCGCAAACACCGACGAAAACAAGACTGATGGCTTTTTCTCAAGTTTTGTTCATAACTCATCTGAGCCCCTTGTTCGATTCTTACGTGTGTTCTACCGATTAATAGTTATCTGCAACATTCAGGGGGGACAAAATGAAGATTTAGGTTGAATTATGGTTTTGAAAATTTTTCTGACACTTGGAACCGAGTTTTTAAAAATTTATTAATCTACGCATGCCCAATGCGCGCATCTGCAACCAGTACAATAGAAATAATACATTTTAAATATTTAAAGATGCCATTTTCTTAGCTCACTCCTTCCACGTCGCCATCTTCATTCTTCCCAAATGTTTACCAGGTTTCCCCTCCCCCCGTACACAAACATTGAATTGCTGGATAGAAATAATTGTTCATCTTTGAAAAACCCCTACATTGAAATTCAGGGAGGTTATTAACAATTGGTTATCAAAATATTTACAACAAAGCAACCTTCGCCTGTAGGTGATAGTATGTTTTCTGTTGAATCACCTGTCAATATTTTGAAATCTGACAGCAGTTATCTCATCACAAATGTAAAGTTGTCCAGTTTATTTAAAATACTTCTTGGGTAAATTGTACATTTTATTTACATATTTGTTCGATATCTTATAAAATAATATTTTATAGTTGCTCTTACAAATTACATCCGAAAAATAGACCTTATAGTATAATAGACTTTAATTAAAATATTTTCTATGTAAATTCAGTTGAACCGATTTTCCAACTTTCGAAAAGGGGGCATTTTAAATCGAAAGAGGATACTTTTGATCGGAATAATACTCCCGATTCTTGTGAGCCACACCATTACGTCATACAAACGTGACTCGCACATTTCCTTCTTCATTTGTTTGCTCATTCGCTTCCCAAAAAGTCCGAGGACTGGGTTCGACAGCGTGGTTATCACACGGTTTCGAAGTTTCTTCATCATTCATCGAGTAAGAATTCCCGGGGGGAATAAACAGCGGGCATTTTAGGGGTGTATCATTCCTATCATTTGGCGAAGAACTTGCCAGAGGGGAGCTAACTTCTGGTGAACGTTGCGAATGTAGTCGCAAAGGTTTAAGTTCATCTCTTAAAAACGAACTATCCTGGATCGCTTCACGATCATTTCCAGAAGGTAAGTCGCACAATTTCGACTGTTCAGTGAGCGTACGTACATGGCACTTAGCAGTTTCCATGTTGTCCCGAAAATACGGGCTTCCTGGCGTGGACCGCTCAGGGAACGGTACGACATTTCCTGAGACAGCATATCGTTCAGTTTTCGTAACTTCCTCAGGAATAATAACCTCGGTGACCGGAAAGCTCCAAATATCACTTTCGTCATCTGATGCAATCTCGTTGCCAGTGTCCCCAGAAGGATCTGTTTTAGTTGAACCGCGCCTGCGGTTCTTGTTCAAAGAATTTGACACCCAGACCACCACGTTGTTGTTATTGTTTAGCGCAGTCTCGCTCTCGTAGTGGTAACGGTTGTGAGTTCCTAGCTCGCCTGCGCTATCGTTACAGCAGTCGTCAGGATGAGTATACGGCAGTGATTCGGCTCGTAAGCGGCCAGGGTGTTCCACGTGAGAGTGTTTGAAAAATCTTCGTCGGTCTATTGTTTGCGTTTCCGTGATCGTGTCTGCACGGACTTTGGCGCGGCCTAGGGCCGAGCCTGACCAATTTCGTGTGAATCTTGATAATGTTTGGCACTTGACTTCTTCAGTAATGACCGCTGGACGATCCAATTGCTGCTTGCTGACCCCAGTAGTGTAGCTAGGAGGAGAGGACGTAGTTTTTTTCAAAGGCTGGTGTACTGGCCTGGGAGAAGGAACGCCAACCAGGAGGGGGCTGTGACGCTTTCCAGGAACTTCTTGTTTCAGAAAATCAGGCAGTTCGATATTCTTATGGCTCAAAAGCCCGCGTTGATCATCCATGCGGCTGTTCTGGGAGCGATGAAGAAGAACAAAAAATTCTGGAATAGGAAGATTGATGTAAATATACACAAAAGGGTGTTTAGGATAAATCGTGGATACAATCAACTGTGAAGGATTGTGACTGTTAGATCATGGTCAATCACAGCAATCAATCTGTCAAAAATCAACACGAAATAATCGTCTTTTGAATAAATTAGGCTTGCATTAATCAGTGATTTGATATTAGTATTAAGATATTACATTATTACAGATCATATAAGCAAATAAATTAATTAGTGTACATCGTAATGGTTTTGAATATTGAAACTATTTATAATTAAATTGATATTGAAAGAAAGACTTAATTCCACAGTAAAGCAAGTTATTTTACAATTTTTTACATCTCTTTATAAGGGTTTGCAGTTTTGAAAAAAATCTTCACAATAATAGTTAACCATCATCTAGACAAAGTAGCAAATACAAAATCAACGAGCAATTTAGGAAAATCACGAAAACTTTCAAGCAATTTTTTGTCGCTGAATACGCCAAAACATCGTGCAATGAAGAGGTTGAAATATTGAAAACCAGATATAAAAAATTAATGAATAGCTTACTTTACTAGAGCTTTTAAAGACAAGTAATCGTTAGAATACTCCTACCTACCTTCCGCTGTCTTCTTATCCTCCCCAATATACGTACGGAACGTGGACACTTGCGTCTGCACATTGCGCTTCTTTTTTCGAAATATCGCCGGACTTCGTGGCATTTTCTCTTTTCCTACCGACGTCAGAGACTCACGACTACCACTGGATTGTAATTTCACCATGGGAACAAAAACGCCATGTTCATCAAAAGAAAAACCCGACATTGATTGACGTTTACCCGTCATGATGCCTTCAAACACCTTATGGTCGATCGCTGTGACTGATTTCGTAGGAGTATGTTGGGTGTATGTCTTGACCGAGTGTTCTTTAGCCACCAGAGATGGTTTTGAGCCTCTGGGCACTAAAATAACGAAAAGTATACAATAATTCGTACATAGTTCATTATCGTTTTGCAATAATGGCTACTACTGTGTGTAAGGCAAAGTTTCAACGACGATGAAGACAACAAAGCAGAATTCCAGCTCAATATCTTACCATTCTCAATCGCCTTTTCTTTGACAATCACGTGTCCTTGGTGTAGCAGTGACACAGAGGAATTTGTGCTTATTGGCTGATCGCTTTCACGCTGAGAGCAAGAAAAAATACAAGAATTTGGCTGGTCACATCAACGGTGAAAAGACTACGAGAAGAAAGATCTAAAAACACTCACCAAACAAATATCATATTCTTTGATATCAATTCCTGACTGTCGAAGTATTGGCTCTATAGCTTCTTCAATGTTTTGATTCTCATCAGCTTTTATACCAATAGTTCGATCGTTTGGTAGCTCTAACCTAAGTGGCCAAAATTATAAGGTTACCGACTGTTCAGAAAATAAAAGCGTGGGAGTAGGCGACAATTTATGATAAAGAACAAGATCCTTCTACATGTTCAAAGCTTCACGATGTAATTTCATAGCACCTGAACAATACGTTCTGTTTCAAAACAATCTCTTTGTTGACAAATCGAGTCAACTTCTTCTGCAGATCTTCTTTGGTCAACTTCTGCAGGAAAAATGCAAATAAAATGTTGACAAACACAGCAAAATTAGCTCACTATAAAGGACTAGCCAAACACTTGGAAACACTTACTCGCCCATTGAGATATATATCCAGAGCAGGAAGTGAATATTCCTTGTTTTCACAAAGCTTTGATAACCCTTCCTTCAAACTTCTGGTGCTCTTGCAAAACAAAAACATGAGTGAGTTATCAGGAAGAAGCACTTTGCACGTTGGTGGAGCTTCTTTATTTGATGGAGAAGCGTGCTCTTTGCCGTCCGAATCATTGAGCGCCTACGTTGAAAAATAAAGAAATATATTATAATCCTCAATTCTGAAATAACTTCTCACGTAGTATATGTACAATAGAGCAAAGATCTACCTCGTCTGAATTCGTGATAGTTGGGGAAAAAACTGAATCAGAAAGCGATGATAAAGAGCTTCTAGTGCTGCTTGCTTGACTATCAGAGCTACGGTGAGCTGAGGAAATTAAAACAGAATCATCAGGTGGAAGGATACAGAAATGACCACGCATGTCCAGTTTACTTCCTCGAAAATCTTTATACTTCAAACACTAATACACAAAAACACTGGGGTTTTTGCAGAAACTTACTGTGTCTTTTCGGCTGATCACTTTTCAACCTTCCTACCAGCAAAACATAAAATACAATCAGCTGAAAACGTAAATCGAAAAGGTCTCTACTGCTTAGCAAGGAGGTTACCTCGCCATGGTAGAATAGATTTTTTCTTGCTTTCATCAGACTCAGCTGCGCTTGTTTGTGACTTTGCAGGCATCTTTCGACCTTTCCCTCTACTGCTGAACTGAATGATGAAAAATAACGAGAAATAACTGAGAAACGAAAGCAAAATCGTCATCGTTAAACTTTTATGAGTTTTAGTATTTATTGAGGTTTTAATTCAAGCATTCATTTAAAGTATATTCATGTTTTAGTATCTATTTATTTTTAGTTACCTTGTTTGGAATAAGACTAGCGCACACACCACTATCACTGAAATAATCGTCAATTGCAAGGTCCCCACAAAGTGAAAATCTTACCTATCAATTTTATCAACGCACCGTGATTTAACTTTTTAACATTTATACACAAAGCATGATACTTTTAGCAGTTATGGTTGAAGAAACAAGGCACTTTAAAAGTGAATTCAGTTACCGTAGTTTAATTTTATCTGGGAAGGAGTGATTGAAGTTAGCAATAAAGGTGGTACAGTTTAGTTTAACTGTACGTTACGAGGTGACGCACTGTTAGGAGGTTTACAGTTTAGTTTAACTTGAGGTCATACACAGGGTGTTCAACAAATGGACAGTCTTTGATTTCGTGGACCATAAAAACTACGAAAGGTATCACACCTTAATGATTGTATTCAGAAAGGGCGAACTTAGATTTGGATATTAAACATTAAATTTATATGGAAGATTGACTGTGTTAATGATCAGTTTGAAAGTTGAACTACTGTTTATGAAAATGCGAAAAACTAGCATAAAACACACTAAAAATTACCGATGTAGTTACACTTGTCAGATGATAAATATTCTTATGCTGGTAAATCAAACAGTTGTACCTAGCTCAATATCACATGTACATTCAAGTATTTGAAATCAAAATCTAGCAAAGTTAGTCCTTTTTGAATAGAATGATCTTTATTTTGCTGCGACAGCCTTTTTTATAACTGAAATTCAACAGTGTCTAGTTTTTTTTCTTGGACACCTAATAGATTGAGCTATATTGTGGTAGAAACAGCGTAAAGTTATCTTTTACTTCCGCAAGCTTACCATTCTTTTTAAAGTACTTGTTCCTTCATCTTTCCTTTCATCTTCCTCCTGTTCAACAGGCAGAGGCTTGCCTTCAATCTCGTTCATCAAACACTCTCGATACAGCTCAGATTTTAAAAATCGAGTGTAACTGTCAAACTTCATCAAAGTATAAACCTATTGTGGCCAAAAAAACTCGTTAATCTTTCTAGCCGCGTAGCTGCCATAACAAATGGTCAAGCAATGCTAACGAGCCCGTTTCTATGCTAGTAAAGACAAAGCAGATTTGAAAAATACGAATTCTTGAAAATTTACATCATACACCAACCTGGTGTTGTAATGATATGAATAATTCAGATGAAGGTTCCTGCAACTTCGACTCAAGTTCCTTGATTGCTGCATTGTCAACATTCACTGGCAAATTCGCACATGGCTTCAGATGTTTATCATAAATATGTTCAGCACATTTCTGGAGCTGCACATAATTTAAATAAATATGAAGAGAAATAGACGAAGCCATTTTGAAGAAATCCTGTTCGATAAAAAGTCTGCGTAACATTTGACTCTAGTTACCAACCTCTTTGTCATCTACCAGCGTCTTATAATGTTCACAAGCTAACCAGAATATCAAATTTTCTTCACTAAATTCCTTTTGCAAGAAACTCTACAGAAATAGAAGCACTCAGTTGCGCACCAGTTGCTATCAATAATCTTAGAAGTACTGAAACAAAACTTTTTAAATACCTTAAAAACTGCCAAACCACTTTTATCCTCCAACAATCGGTCAAAGGCAACTGCCCATCTTGCAACCTTGCCTTCAATATGACCAGCAACGGTGGTACCAGCCAGAACACTTGCTGACGCTGCATGGGAGAGCTGACCAACACCATTGCCTGCAACATTCATAATATTCTAATTCATGACTAGAACTTTTCAACCCGATTCTAACATTAATTAGACATGGTCACAACACATTAGCGTCT
>JAODVQ020293448.1:0-12433 GCA_025400075.2 Phenganax stokvisi
TCTCTCTCTCTCTCTCTCTCTCTCTCTCTCTCTCTCTCTCTCTCTCTCTCTCATTGGTGTAGATGTTGACCAATCATATTCGAGATGCACTGCCTTCACTACGTAGCAAGCTCCAATCAGAGGTTCTTGCAATGGAGAAAGAGGTGGAGGAGTATAAGAAATTCAAACCTGGAGATCCTGGAATGAAGACTAAAGCCATGCTCACGTTAGCTCTCCTCCCCCTCCCTCTCTACTCCCCTTCTATTAGATATTAATATATTCTGTATCTGGTTGGCAGGTTGGTACAGAGCTACAGTTTAGAATTTGAAAGAAGAATTGAAGGAGGAGGTAGTTCTGATGGCATTGGATCTCAGGAGCTCAGTGGAGGAGCCAAAATCAGTAGAATATTCCACGAGAGGTTCCCATTTGAACTAGTCAAGGTAATGATGTCATTGCTATATGAATATATCGTAACGTATGGGTGTTGATGATGTAATGCAGTTGGAAATTGATGAGAAACAAATGAGACGAGAAATCAGTTATGAAATTAAAAACCAGCTTGGAGTGAGGTAATGTCACCTCTTGAAACCAATATTACATCTCTCTCTATTCCTCCTCCTCCTCCTGTGTAGAGTTGGACTGTTCACACCAGATATGGCATTTGAAGAGATTGTGAAGAGACAAATAAAGAAGTTGCTGCAGCCATCAATCAAATGTGTGGATATGGTATCATCGGAGCTGGGTGCTGTCATTCAGAAATGTGCTGAGGGTGTCAGTAGTACTAATAGTCACATATTAATAGTATTATGCACTAGCTCTGTATTTCAGATGGCAAAATATCCGAGATTGAGAGATGAAACAGAAAGAATACTATCCACCCAACTCAGAGAACAAGAGCAGGCTTGTAAGGAACACGTGAGCTCTTCTCTCTCTCTCTCTAAGTCAATGTTATTGTGATAATAATCCTGCAGTTGAAACTAATGATAGAGATAGAGCTATCCTATATGAATACCAACCATCCTGATTTCATTGGGTTTGACAAGGCCTCAAAGACAAAGCAAGGAGGAACAAGAGCTGCTACTAACCAACTGATCAGGAAGGGATGGCTCAGTATTCCAGTCTCTCTCATCAAGGGTTCCACTAGAGAATATTGGTTTGTTCTCAGTTCTGACAGTCTCACCTGGTTTAAAGACAATGAGGTCAGTCCATTATTCTATACTTCCATTCCTCCATACTTCCATACTTCCATTCCTGTATTCCCATACTGTCATTCCTCCATTCCTGTGCTCTAGGAGAAAGATATGAAATACAGTCTAAGACTGGAGGATATGAGAGTGAGAGATATCGAAGCAGGACGATTCTCCATTGGTAAAAAACATGTTTTTGCTCTATTCTACACAACTGGGAAGTAAGTTTTGTTCTGACTGTCATGTGACTGTCATGTGACCCTCACTAAAGGAATGTGTACAAGGACAAGGAGCAGCTAGAGATGGTAGCTCAGTCTGAAGAGGAAGTGGAGAATTGGAAGGCTTCTCTACTTCGAGCTGGCGTGTACCCATCATCTGAGAGTTCAGGAAATGATGTAAACCATTTCTTTTCCTCTCACTCCTCAATAACTACATCTGTTACTTCTCTATAGAGTCAAGAACAGGATTCCATTGACCCTCAGTTAGAGAGACAAGTTGAAACCATCAGAAACTTGGTAGACTCCTACTTCTCCA
The DNA here is from genome assembly GCA_025400075.2 of Phenganax stokvisi. Classification (NCBI taxonomy): domain Eukaryota; kingdom Metazoa; phylum Cnidaria; class Anthozoa; order Malacalcyonacea; family Clavulariidae; genus Phenganax; species Phenganax stokvisi. The sequence continues at coordinate 1,701 of JAODVQ020293448.1, forward strand.
TTGTCAGTAAGAATGTCAGAGATACTGTTCCTAAAACTATCATGTTCATGATGGTTAATAAGGTAAGTCCAGACCACACCCACTGGCCACACCCACTCATTAATTATAGGTGAAAGAGTACATATCGAAGGATCTGTTGGCAATGATCTATGCAGCAGGAGACCAGGGAGAGATGATGGAGGAGAGTCAAGAGTCTGCCATTCGTAGAGAAGAAATGATACACATGTACCATACTTGTAATGAGGCTTTAGCTCTTATTAGAGATGTTTCATCAAAAACTGGTTAGTCAGTCTCTCTCTGTCAGTGATATCATTATTACTCTCTCTCTCTCTCACACACCAGTCCACACACCTCTACCTCCTCCTATTCAGAATGATGATCAGCCAATACGAGCAAGACCAAATCCACCAGCTCCGTCACGTCCTTCTAGACCTAACTCTACTGCTGCTCCACCGCGACCCACTCCTTCTCGTTCTCCTCTTCCTCCTTCTACATCTTCTTCCTCCAATGACAGACCCTCTATTCCAAGGTTTCTAATTTTGTTATCTTGAAAAGCAGTTCATCATCCTGGGCAGTGAAAATATGGTTCTGGGTGTATATTGTTGTGTTCACATGCCTTATGTTGATATTTCTACACACTAAATATTTCATGAGGTGCTAACGACATGTGCTAGCTCTGACAGAAATAGATCAAGTACATACAGTACTCATTTGCACTATGCAAGAAGCTAATAAAGAGCTGTTTCTCAGAAACATGTAGCTATGCAGGAAAGCACTAAGTAATTCAACACTGAACTAATGCTTCAGTATCTAAACCACAACCTCTAGTTACTCTGGTTTCATATCTACAAGGCAGCTCACATTGCTACTTGTCAAGCAGTCTTTCAGTAACCAATTAACCAGGGGGAGCATTAATTAGAATTCACAGTCGCAAAATTAAGCATGATTCCACTAACCTCTCTCTCTTTTTTAGGAGGCCACCAGCTGGTGGTGGAGCTCCAGCCACTCGGCCAGCTCCACCTCCTCCTAGACCATCTGTCCCTCAGAGACCTCATTAGAAAGACCACACCCACTAATTAGGGTGTGGACAACAGAACTATATTATTGTATATTATTATTATAACAAGTTGTGTAGTTTTTATTAAATATTTGATGAAAATGACAATAAATCAGAGAATAAAGAATTTTGATAGAGTTTAGACTGTGATGATGTCACCAGTACAGCAGGAACAAGGTCCAATACTTCCTGTACCACTCTCTCCTCTTCCTATATCTGATAGTAATTGATATATCTGTTCCACTGTGTCCACTGGATCAGAGGGAGGTGAGGGAGGAGGTGGAGGAGAGGGAGTGTGATGGTTGTCATGGTGTATAGAGTGTTGAAGATGAACAGGAAGAGAAGAAGGAGGAGGAGGAGGTGAGGGAGGAGTAGGAGATGATGATTGTGGTAGTTCATGATGGACATGGTGTCTTTGGGTCATCAGTTGTTTCATTAACTTCTGAACTTCTATCAGCTGGTTCTGTGAATGAGAGAGAGTGGGTGAGTAAGTGAGTGCAGCAGGGCTGAATGGTCAATAGCTTCATTACCTGAATGCTTTCCTTTTCAGATATCAATCTTTGAATAAAATTATCTTTTTCTTTGAATTTTAATCTGAGAGCCTCTCTCTGACTCTGGTATAGCATTATGTATTCACCTGAATAGAACAACACAAAATATGATATTTATATACTGTATTACTGGGGAATATTTTGAGATTGCAGTATGTGTGTATACTTTAACACCAATTTGCAGTTTAAGTATTTGCAAATCAGGGCCTGTTTATAAAAATGCTAACCCTTCAAAAATATCCAGCTACATACTCTGATACCAGAACAAACCTATGGTTTCTGTTTCTCCAGATAACTGTCCAATAGTCAAATCTCTTTCTTCTATCAATTCTTGAAGCTCCGCCTTCTCCTTCATCACTCGAACATATCTCTCCTTTAATTAGTACAAGACCACACCCACTGAAACTACACCCATTTAATTACAAACCTGGAGAGCATTAAAATTGGTTTGTAGGGAAGAGAGGATGTCCAGTGTTTGATTGGCAGTTTCATCATCTCTGGAGGAACCCCTCTCATTAGTTGGTTGATTATCAGATAGCTGAGAACTAAGTTGTGTAACTTCTTCTCTGAGGTCATTTCTCTCATTCTCCACCTCCTGATGTTCAGATCATGATATATATCAATCTAATGATCGAGGAGAACTGACCTGTAACTGGTGTTTCAATTTCTCTCTCTCCTCCTCCAACTCCTAAACAACAGTGTATAAAGCTATGGTATTGACTCTATGGTGTTGAGCTGTACCTGGAGCTGATGTGATAGAACTGCTAGTTTCTCTTCCTCTGCAGGCTGTGTCTCCTCCTCTTCCTGCTCCTCTTCCTTCTCCTCTTCCTTTTCCATAATGTCTGTCTGTACACCAGCCTCTATTTTTTCTACTGCATCTTCTTCCAATTTCTTCTTCTCTTCCTCTTCTCTCTCTCCTTGCTCTAGTTGTTGGATCTGCTGTTGAAGTTGAGTGCAGCGATATCTTTCAGTCTCTAGATCAGACGCCAGGTCCATATTCTGCTGACTCAGTCTAACAAATCCTTCCTGCAGTTCCTCTAGCTGTGTTTTCAATTCTCTATTTTGTGTCACTGCTCTACTCAATGCCTCTTTGTCTTGACTGATTGTATCCATTAGTGATTTAGCATCTACTGATGTCTCTCTCAGTCTCTCTCCCTCTCTCTCCACCTCCTCCATCTTATCCTTCATTTCTTTCACCAACTCAGCCAGCCTCTCACACTCCATTACCTACCAAGACAGTGAGTGTGGTTAGTGGGTGTGGCCAAATGTAAATTACCTTAGAATGAAGTTCTGTCTCAAGCTCTGCCTTCTCTTTGTGAAGAGTATCCATGGCAACCATAGTGGACTGTTTCAGGTCATCGTGTTCAGAAGAGGTCTTTTTCTCTAGTTCATCTGTTAAAACACCATATACTACTACACACAGCAGTAGGAGGAGGACTGACATTGTCTGTTAGTGATGTCTGCTAGTTGTTCTGATGTTCTTAATCTCTCCGCTTCACTTTCTGATAGTCTCGAATGTAATTCTGATAACTACACCAGGCCAAAGGTCAAAGGAGTACTAATAGCAGGGGTAAACTCACTCTCTCAGCTGATTGTTCTTGTTGTTGAATCATAGCTTCCCGCAGAGCATCGAGATCACTAATTGCTTGATCTCTTTCTCCACTAACACTCCTCACCACTCTCTCCAATCTCTCCACCTCCTCTCTGAGATCTTCAATCTGTTTACTTTGTTCATCTGGTGCTGAACTAGAGGATGACAACTGCTGTGTCAGCAATTCAGCCATAGCTAATTTGCTCTTGAGGTCAGAGTTTGAATTTCTCAAGGACAGTAGTTCAGCAGCTTGGCTAGTAACCTACAATAGGGATCAGATAGTAATTATAATGAGGTGGTAACAGGATATACCTTGCTGACTAGCTCTGTGTTTTCTTGTCTTGTCTCTTCAACTTCAGTTCTCATTTCTTCCAGAGCAGTATTGGTCTCTTCTCTAGTTCTGATTTCATCTCTTAATCTCTGTAGATATCAAACACATCACACACTCCACCTCCTCCTCTGCCTGCCATTTCTTACCATATTGATATTGGTTTTCTCCTCAGAGAGAGTGAGTTTGGATCTCTCATTCTGTTCCAATTGTAATCTAGTAGACTGAAGATGACTAGTCAAATCCTCCACCTCTCCTATCACACACATCATGATAATAGTCATGAGTACTATAATATAATAGAGACTGACTGATTTTATTCCTAAGGTCCACTCTCAGTCTATCAACCTCTGTCTTTAGAGATGTCTTCTCTGATACCAGTATACCTATAGTCTGTGTCTATCAGACATAGCAATTTAGAGATAGTAATAATGATGTCCAGTAAGACACACACCTGCATATCATGTTCCAAGCCACTCCCACCTCTCACTATTTCTTCAGGACCTTCAAACCTATCTAGTGGAGGCATAGATATTGGAGGATCGGGGGTCAAAGGTCGTGTTGTCAAACTCCACCCACTACTATCAGTGATGTAACCATTGGAAGCGGGGAGAGAAGAGAGTTCAGTGGGCGTGGTCAGAGAGATAGTATTGTTCTATAGAAATAATGACATCATCTCAGATTCAACACTACTAGATGGTATACCGAGAGAGAGGAAAGGGGTGTGGTCAATTCTGGAGCTCCACCCACTTCCTGGAGCAAGTTATTAGTTTCAGGAGCCTATACAGAGAGAGAATCAATATGGCGGTCTGTCAGACATACTACTTACTGGAGCTGTGAGGAGAGGCTGAGTAGGTTCAAAATTATTCGCCATCTTTCTCTCCTTTCTTCGTTGAAATTTCTTCAACTTTATTCATTGATGACGTCAATAATAATACAAAGAAATCTCTAAATGCTGACCTCTTTCCTTGCTGCAGCTAGCTTTTCCTTTTCTTTCTCTTTCGTCGACATTGTTCTGCAGATTATTTCAATATTTCTCTCTAATATACCGTAAATCGTTGCTAAGTTGATCATACCGTATATTGTTCTAAATATCCGTCATTAATGATGAAAGAAATATTAAAATCTGGAAATGTTTCTTGCTGCAGCACGTCTTCTTCGCAGCATTCCTAGACAGTCTCTGACGATATTGGTGCAGCAATTCAGATCTAAGCACTGGCTACCTATCATGGCTAGTGGAAAACTGGAAACAGATGCATTCAAGGCTCTACTGACTCGTGATTTGCTGTTCCTGGAGTCCGTATTCCTTCAAAATGGCTACGGTTTTCGACTGGTAGGAGGAGTAGTGAGGGATCTACTACTGGGCAAACATCCCAAAGACATAGACATTGCGACGGAATGTAAACCAGAGGAAATGATTAAGATATTTGAGAAACACGACATCCACTATATACCAACTGGTCTGCAGCATGGCACCATCACTGCTCATATCAACAGCAAGGATTACGAAGTTACGACTCTACGAATTGACAGAGTAACAGACGGCAGACATGCAGAAGTTGAATTCACAGAGGATTGGAAGGAGGATGCAGAAAGAAGAGATCTCACTATCAATGCAATGAGTCTTGATCTTCAGGGAAACCTCTTTGACTATTTCAACGGACAACAACATCTGGCGGAGAAAAAAGTGGTTTTTGTTGGAGATGCACACACTAGAATATGTGAAGATTTCCTCAGAATTCTCCGCTACTTCAGATTCTATGGCAGGATCAGTGAATTTCCTGATCATCATGACCCTGCGACTCTGGAGGCTATCAGAGACACTGCTGAAGGATTGACTGATATATCAGCTGAGAGAATATGGCTGGAGATGGGAAAGATCTTACAAGGAAACCATGTTCCTCATATCCTACACACAATGTACAGTCTCAAGGTTGCCAAATATATTGGTGAGTGAGAGAAAAAGTGACTGAATTTTTTTATTTTCTTCTCATTCAGGTCTGCCAGATGATGCAAATTTTGCAGAGTTTGAAAGAGTATGGACAACAATGAATGTAAGGGATAGACTGCTGCAACCAGTCTCATTGCTAATGGCTATTGTCTCAACATCTGAGGAAGCTCACCTACTCATTCACAAATGGAAGATGTCAAAAATTGAGAGGAAACTAGGATTGTTCATAGTATACCAACGGAGTATGGCATACAAACAAGACTTCCAAATAAAGACCTGTCAGGATTTTCTGGTGGATGGAATTGCACATGAGATAGTAATGGAATTGCTCTACTACTGTAACAGATCAGAGATGGCTAATGAGCTGGAGAAATGGCCGGTACCTAAACTACCAGTTAGTGGTAAGGATCTAATTGCAGCTGGTATGAAACCAGGTCCACAGATTGGGAGACTCCTCAGACAGCTGAATGATAAATGGAAAGAGAGTTACTTCATTCTCAGTAAAGATGATCTTTTAGAGACAGCTCTTAGAGACCATCACAAACAATAGACCTATATTTATTATAATACTGTTGTATTAACTACATACACTTGTGCTTTATGCATCACTCAGTCTGTGTTAACTATTTTCATGTTTCTTTGTGGCATTTTTCCTTCTGACTTCCTGTATATTTCTGGCTGAAGGGTGGTGGTAGGTGTGGCTTTGTTCTCTCGGCTGATAATCAGCTCCATTGCCAGGGAGATGAGAAGGAATGAGAGGGCACAACCAACAGATCCACCATCTATTTCCCATTATCTCTTTCATTGTTTGAGAGAAACCTCGTCGATATGTTGTAACACATCTCTGATATTCCCAATAAGTTTGACCATTCATAGCCTGATGAATCTGCAAACCCAACAACCCTCCTGCTCCGAGACAGGCAAAGAGAGCCACTGATGTCTCTACCATGACTAGAGGACTAACAGGCATGATATCCAGTAACCAGGCTAGTACTGGAAAGATAAGACCTGGAATAACTGTCAGTGAAAATCCTCCTATCATAAGAAACACAGCCCAGAAACTGAGGATTACTCCTAGCAATGCAGCGGAGGTAACGGAGAAGAGGAAAGTGAAGAAATAGCGATGGTTGTAGAATCCAACACATCTACCAGTGAAATAGCAGTGATGGTCTCGTCTTAGAATACATTTCTTGCAGATAACACAGTGATGGGATCGAGGCGGAGCATAATATTGGCAGTGAGGACAGTAGGAATATCCAGGTTGTTCAATGATAGGTAGAGCCACTCGACCACAGGCTGTATCAGTAGTTAATAATAGCCAGTAGCTGGTAACAGTGTTTAACAGAAGGAAAGTCATTAAACCAACGATCAAACTGTAGGCTGTCGACCCCGGGAACACCACTGGTACTATATTGACCAGTCCATGGACATAAGCTACAGGAACCATCACTACTGTGAACCCCATAGCCATTGCATCAGTTGACGTCCTCGGAAAAAACTTTCTCAAACGCATCTCTCCTCGCCCGCTTCTTGTGCAGGCGCGGTCAACCAGCGAGTACGGATTGCGCGTGCGCATAAAACCACACCATGAAAAGAGATTTTTTTACATAACCTATTTCTTCTTAGGAATTCTTCGAGATCTCTGGCTGGCTAGGATAGCACTGGCTTTCCTAACAGCAGTCTGTGAGAGATAAACACCAATACCAATAACAGTGAAATAAGCACTGGTGTAACATGTTAGAGAGGGTGCTCTCAGATCTCATAATCTTTGCCATCATTGAAAAACCTCGCAAAAGAGACCAAGAATGGTAGTGAGTAGAGAGGGGATCAAGACAGGAATGGAAATAAAGAAGGTGGTCTCTCTCTGCTTGGTTGAACAACACATGCCTCAGTTTTAGAGTTTTCATCACAGAGCAATCCTCTCTCAAACAGAATACCATCATACCTCGATCAGGTCACGACGATAGCAGTTAGTACCTAGAGTCTTCCTGATGGCTCTGAAGGTACGCCTCCTATCTCTGGCCATAACAACCTCTGAAAACATCTTGGCTGGTTTACGAGCAGCTGATCGACCTTTCTTTGTCCTCAGAACAATTCCCTTGTTGTCTGGACCAGCAGTGATCCCTACTGTCTGTGTGGTAAGAAAGAGAAATAGGTAGTTAAATATCTATAAAATAAAGACAAACCTTCCTGTTTACGAGTCCATTGAATTTCCACGAATTCTTGCCAGTCAAATTGTTCGGCTCCTGTTACCAGGAGAACAAGTAGTGCGGGAGATTGAGAAAAGGAATAACTAACAGTTGTAAAGGTGTTAGCCTTGGCGTATTTACGGCGAACAAGAAAACAAGACGAGTCTTTAATGAGTTGCCACTGAAGCTCTGGAGAGTGTGTCGTCATTTTCTCACACTCGCTCCTCTTGGGTGGGCGTCTATTGGAAAACCTGCACGTGGCTAAAGAGTGCCGGAAAATGCGCATGCCCAGAGAGTATGGAGAGTGCAATACAGAACTACGTATGAAGCAGTAATAAACTAATGATGTTGGTATATTTTTATTTCACCAGCTGGAGAATAGGGACTCTCAGTTGCTGTTGGTAGGTATATCTCAGAGTATTGACGCAGACCAATGTGATACTGTTTCATCCACACTACTACAATATGAGGTTTATTGAGGGACACCCTTTCATTATCTGTCAATTGATATCACTACAGGAGATTGTGAAGACTTTAGGATGGGATATACTGACACTGCTCACTCCATATCTTCCTCCTCTTCCATCCATTGTTCTATCTTCATCCACATGGAGACTAATCACCACAATTACCGAGGTAATTCCTGAATTATTTTCACCAATTAAAACTCCTCTTGCTGTTAGATATGTCCAGCAAAAGAAATGTGTTTAGCATTGCTAGAGCAACTAGAAACACTAAGCTCCTCCTCCCCACCTCTCTTCTTCATCTTCCTGGACCCACTACTCTCTAGTAAGACAATGAGGTTGTAGATAACTGAGATGTTTCAATGGATTCAGTTCTAAAGAGGATTGGAGTTGGAGATGGAAGAAAACATGTCTCAACTCTGAGATCTGTAAGGTCTATGCTGACTAGAGTCTACCCCAATGTGTCAGAAGAAGAGGAATTTACTACTATCGTTGCAGCTGGCCATGTAGTGGGACTAGTAGAGCCTTTCACTACTTACATTCATCAACAGTTTATCAGTCATAAAGTCTGTTTTATTCACCTCATTTATTATGTGGTTTAACAAAATGTTTTAGGCTCCATTACAGACATATTGGTCACCACTTCAGAAAGAAACAGTTGGTCTGTGAGTTGATCTAGTCTACTCATCTCCTCCTCCATGCTTCCTTGTAGACTACTGACACTACTGGGCCCTCCACTAGTGACCTCTGACCTTAACTATAACAGCGAGAATATGAATACAGTGCAAGCTATAATGGTAGTAACTCTATTATAGTGTATATATAGATATACTGAGAGAATGATAATTACACAGAGACATGTTGTTCATTGTCATTGTGGGTTTCTTCAACTCCTGGAGACCACAGATACTGAGGGAATGGTCCACAGAGGACTATCAGATGATGATGAAGAGGAAAGTTGTGAGTGATTGAGTTTCAAAATGTGGTACGATGTTTCATTGTTTCTCTCAGACCCTTTATCTTCAGTGGGTGTGGCCTGTTTCATATACCTGGTACTAGTGGTGGGAATAGAGAGAGATTATTTTCCTTCTCCTCTCAATCCATATCATCTATTTTATACCTCACTGCTCCACTGTCTCTCTCTAACTAACCTGTACGTTGATCTGGAGTCTAATCCATTTTCATTTCACCTTTGACCTCTCAGGTCAGAAAAACATTCCATTTTGAAGGGTTTAGTGAGTATACAACATTCTCTATAGAATCAGTAACAATTATATCATCTCAGGAGTTGCTGGAAAATGTTCTAAATGGTGTAGAAACTCATTCTCTGACTCTTGTGTGTCATAGCAGTCACTATATCAACATAGCTCAGGTATTCAAATCCTTCTCCTCCTCCTCCTCCTACATTACCACTACATGTTGTTGTATAATCAGATGTTGGTGGATGTCATGGTAACTTGTCCTCATAAACGTTTGGTAAGTCCATAACCTTTGACCTCTGAAGAACTCTGAGTTCCCAATATATCAGAGACAGAGAAGTCTGTGTCTATTGCCATTACTGATCCAGAGCTTCTCTTCCTCCATTAGACACATGTTATACAGGTATCTAACTGTGTTTCTTGCATCCTCATTCTCCTCATCCACCTCCAGGTGCCTGTTAGATAGATGCACACACTCTGGAGTACAAGGACTACTCATTCAATATATCAAGAATGAAGTTGATAGCGCACTTCAGTCAGTGAGTGATTTGACCTGTGATCTATCAGTTAACATGATTTATAGTAGCAGGGAGATGAGATGGTTGAAAATCATTTTCTGAGTGGAAATCTTCATCCATTACTGAACCAAATCTTTTCATTCTGTTCCTCTGACTCTGAGCTACTCAGAGAAACTGATAGGTCAGTATTGTAGTCTGCCAGCATGATGTTAGATAAAGACATTCTTTCTCTCAATCACAGAGTGATGGGAGGGTTAAACTTTCTTCGTTATCTCATCATCAGAGACCCACCCTCTTCCAATACTGTGAGATTTTAACACCTGTTGCATTAATTAAAGGGGTGTGTCTTACAGACTGGAATATGGACTATAGTGGAACATGTGAGGTCAAAGTTCGTGGAACCAATTCGTTTGTCATTGGATAGGAGTAGGCTACAGCTCAGGACTGACACACAACAACAGTCACTTCGTAAGTTATTTCATAATCTCCATCATTTGCATCACCACACAGAGGAAGAGGAGGAGGAGGAGGAGGAGGTGAAGCTGGAGATCAGTGGCGTAGAAGTATCAAATCCCAAGCAACAGGCAAAGGTTAATGAGATGTTATTAAATAATAATAATAATGGAAAGCACTGAAGTGCAAACCCTCGGCATAATATGCTTAGATTGAATTTTGTACCAAATTGCTCTATAACAAATTACCTATACAGCTATTACTTGAGCTTCTGTATTTCAAAGCTATATCTAGCTATGTACATAGTGCAAGCTCTGTAGAAACTGATACTCCCTGTTTATTGAAAGTGTAACGAGTCAACCATCTATAGGTGGCAATTTCTGTTCATACATTTGTATATAATTGGTTGCCATGGAGACAGAGTGACATCAT